>WJFB01000502.1:0-58943 GCA_009870185.1 Pygmarrhopalites habei
AAACAGAAAAACACAAAATTATGTGTTGGAGGCATCCTAGTTTCACTATACTTAACGTGAAAAACTAATTCAGTAAGTATCAGTGGATATTAAATGGAGATCATAAGATCTCCGTCGGTCGAAGTAACCCCAGTTGACGGTAGTGTGTGTGTGTGTCTGTGTATTCTTTGACAATAACAACAATTCTACATTGCACTCATCGAACTAATGAGCTACTGACTTTCCTCCTTTGTACTTGTGATCCTTTTTTTTCCCTTCTACGTCCGCTAGCATGTCAATTGCGGGAGTATAATTATTATACACCAAGTCAAACAATTCTGAATTTCAATTTGAATGATATTTGAGCTTCCGATATTTGAATGCTTGCTCCACATTATTGTATTGTCTTCCTCCTCTTCTTCTTCCTCCTTCCTCCTGTCTGTAAAGAAAGGAAAAAAATTGTAACATCATATTCTGAGAGTTCATCTTACATATACATGTGCCCTATCAGTCAAAACACACACATGTGCACACACAGGCCATAAATGATTAGCTTGTATTTATTTGTACGCGAGAGAGAGAAAGAAATGGAATATCCCGAGAGAGACTTCTTCCCCTTCTCCTCCTCCTTCTAGTTTCCTCTATTGTCATGAATTGCACTTGTATCCTGACGAAGACAACGACGATGACGATTGTTGTGTTGTGATTGTGAAATGTTCTCCTGATCTACAAATTTCATATTAGACTCAAGTACATATACCTATGTGTATACGGCAAGTTAAGTACGAACTGGATATTTACATTTAAAATTTGTATACATACAAAAAGAGAGAGGAGGAGGAGGAGGAGGAGGAAGCTGTTGAGAGAGAGAAAGAAAATCCATGCCCAACACTTGACAAAATACAAGAGAGTTGTATATGTTGTATTTATACATAAAAATGTATTATCAATTCTACAACAGACTACTATTCAGAGTGTTGTGGAAAGAGATTTAGTGTTCAGAGTTTGTCTTTAACATGAAATTACATGACTTGTACTAGAAACACACCATCTGATTGATATACAATCATATTCATACTTGAGTGTACTATGTACGTACATATTTATGTTAGAAGGTGTTCTTATTTATTTATTACATGTCCCGTGCTTTGTAAAAGGAGAGAGAGAGACGACGGAGAGTCAAGAGTTTTTTTTCAAAGTATTGTTGGTTATAAATGGAAGGAGATGGATTGGTTTAGTTGACTGAGAGGGTCTCTTTTCTTTTTTCATGAGTTTCACTTTAGCTATCTATTCTGAAGCTGAAATAAGACCGGATGGGTGGGGTGTACCTTGGTCTAATTTTTCCTCCCCCTCCATACTGAATCTCTCTCTCTCTCTCTCCTATTTTTCATACACTACACTAAACATACACTTGTACTACTATTGCTATTTCTCTATTGCAACTTGTCTGACTCAACCTCAGAGAAAAAAAGTGTAGGAGAGAGACAAGTACCAGAGAGACAGAGATATGTCAAAGACACATACACCTACGAGAAACAACAACAACATGACAGTCGACAACGCAATGGCGACACAACACATACACATACGTCAAATCCAAAGACAAATGAAGAGAGGGAGAGAAAAAACAAAAAAAAGGAAAAAACACAAACACACCATGATCATGATCAATATCACCCGGAGTGCAAGACGAAATCTTCAAATAAAAAAAACAATGTCTAGAAAATTCCCCCATAGAAGTATTTAATCTTATAGTATGTATGATATTACACACACACATATTTTATAGTAACGAAACGTGAATTTAAAATAAATGAGTACAAAAAAAAAAGTTGAGAGTAAAATTAAAATTCTCCTCCTCCACATAATCACAATTTTGCCAAAAAAGCGTCCTTACACGAAACCCTCTGAAAGTAAAAAAGATTTTTCAGAAAGACGCACACCATACCACAAGGATCTAGACTTTTACACATGCAATCCTCTTCTTTCCCTCTGTCTCTCTTTTCTCATCCACTACAATATTGTGCAGATAACACGGACTAATGTAGAACTACTATATTTTTCAATTTATTTTAACAACCCCCTCCATCAGCTCTCAGACATATTGTCTTACTCTTATGTACGTACATTATTCCAGGGGTAAAAAAATGCACAAAAAATTCACAAAGAGTTTTACACTCCATAATATAATATTATACATTTTAAATTGCACGCCATAAAAATTTTACGTCAGGATTACATATTACATGAAAATTAGTTCAAGCCACAATTACAGACACACACAGACGCTCAGAGAGTAAGAGAGAGAACACAATCAAGGACTAACCTGGATTGAGACTATGAAAGGTAGGAGAAAAAAAATGTTGAAAGGAAATCTTGAGAAATCCATTATTATTGCACTCCAGAAAATGCGAATCAGAAAAACCCAGCACGTTCCACACAGTAGTACTATACTTATTACTATCTTTTTTAAATACAGCTTTCCACACTTTAGCACGAGACTCACATCCTATCCTGTGATCATCATTAGCATCCATTTTCCTGACAAACGAGTAAAAAAAAGATTCCCTCAAATCATTAAAATGTTATTCATTTCCACACAAACTTGTATTTAATACGTAATTCCCTTGAAGATAGACTTGTTTTTGAATGTTTAATTCAATACACAAAAAATACGAGGAGATATTTACACACAAATTCAGTCAGTCGAGTCGGTGGATCATGTCAATTGTGTCAAAAAATGAAGACAAAATAATATGTATGATTTTGTTTGAGTACTCATAACTAATTGTAGGTACTATACAGAATTTTAAAGTGGATGATTGAAAATAGACCAAGGGAAAAAATCTTGGATTGAATAGTATTGAATACCAATATAAATTGACATGTAGGGATAAAGTGTCAAGAATTGTTACTATGTGATGAGGAGGTGGAGGAGGATGGGGGAATAAATGGTATAATTGAAGAGGAAGTTGAAAGTTCAAGCGTCCAAGTTGTTAACATAAAGAGAGAGAAAGAAATTTCTAGTGATTTGGTTCGCCTTTGTCGTCGTCTTTCGTCTCTATCTTTGTGTGTGTGTGTGTTCTCGTCGTCAATTGACAAGTGAAATGGTAACAGTTGAATGAACACTGTGCAGTACAGAGAGGTTGGATGTGTAAAGTGTACATGTGATTTTTTGATTCATTCAAAGGGAATCAGGAGTGCATGAATTTGGGTGCAGAGAATGTAGAGAATCAGATTACACATTACGGGATATATCTTTTTCCCACTTCCCAGACTTTTCCTCCTCCTCCTCCCGAGAGTCTCATCTCATCCTCCTATTGTGCAGGGAGCATGCACACAGTCAAGAATGAAAAAAGAAGAAGATTCTTGATTTGTAGAGGAAATTTGTAGAGAATTTCAAGAATGATGAAATGAAATGCCGAATTCAAATTCACAGCCTTCCTCCTCTACACAAAAAAATTGTGCCTTTCTTACATGTAATACATAGCGGGTCAAAATCTATAAGAAACGTGCAAGAAAGAGGGAGAGAGAGAGTATGGCAAATCATCCACCTTTTTCCCCTTGACGTCATACCACTCTGTCATATTAGGAGTCGTCAGGATCATTTTACGATGAAAAATCTTGAGGCATGTAAGGAGACAAAGAAACGGAAGGTGATTGATCCATTGATATCCATCCTCCTCCGGATCATCTAGTCAAATAAATTTGATTCTGCGTGTGAAATCCTTGTCAAATTACACACAAATATTACACACAATCCGGGAGTTCCTACATATATTAACTCAATTCCCATCTTAAATAACTTGAAAGATTTCGAAAGAGAAATACATTGAAGTACATTTACGAAAAAAATGTAGTCCTCTTTCCCTTGTCTGTTAAACGACACTGAGAGAGAAAGGAGGAGGAGAAAAAGTGGAAGACACTCTTGCAATTTTTTACTGAGAGATTTCTCTGTTCATGTAAATTAATTAAAGTCATTTCACACTCGACTCTCTCTCCTTATGTGTGTGTGTCTGTCTTCTGCTAACTGAGTCTGTTTGTGTCTCATTGTCTTTTCCTGTCCTGTCCTGTATTATGTATCTATAATCTCATCTTCTTTTGACATGTCTGTCAAAGAATGAAGGAAAAGTTGTGAACTAATGTTACAAATGATATTTCACTGTAATTGTTATTGTAACTGTTATAACTATTATTATTATAAAATGTAAAATATTCATGTGTATGTAATATGCGATGTATGTGTGCTTACTACACACTCCTTAAAGATCGCGTCTTTCCCAACTCTCTGAATTTAACTAGACTAAACTGTCACTTACAAAAAAACATTTTTACTATATTTTACACTTACGATTTCAGTTGTTACAATGATGACACAATCCAAGAGAGAGAGAGAGAGAACAGAGACAGATAAAGATTAACGTCATAATTCTACACACAACACCACTACTACCATACATTACATTACATTACAATTTACAATGGAGCAATAAGACAGTCAGACCAAACTTAATCTTATTTTTTCCTCTCTTTTTCTTTTTTTACAACATGGAATATGTGTTAGGCAGGTAGGAAGGTACACCTTACGCACTGATACACTCAATTACATCCCTCCTTCCACTCTACACATTATGTAATTTCAATTAAGTTGTATTAAAATATTCATAATACAATCATACACACTCACTCCCCTTCCAGCCAGTCCTAATTCCGTCAAACAAGCTAAAATAATAATTCTCATCAACAGAAAACTTTCTCTTCCTCATTTATCCTGTTAAGAAGACAATTGTCCAGGAATTCAACAACTTCCAGAGTCAACAAAGGCTTTCCTTTGAACCTTCTCAAGTTATGACTTTAAAAACAAAGATCCAATTAAAGAATCCCTATTACAAGAACTCTGAAAGAATTTAATGTCAAGTGAGTTACTTCTATGAAAAAAATACTCAAAGGATTTTTTAGAATCGAATTTTCTCCCCTCAACTTTTACAAATTATAAAATAAAACTTGGAAAATCTTAAACCAATTTCAGGTTCGGAGAAAGTGAAAATCTTGACAATACTAAGACTTCATTAGAGGAACATGAATAGATGGTGATAAGACTAAAAAATTTTTTTGTGAGGATCATGACTAAAGAAAGAAATAGGATAGCCACCTTCATCCTGTATAAAATAAAATATGGACTTTATACTATGTGGAGGTAAAATAAAAATATAAAAAGACCACCAAAAAGCAGCTCAACTTCTATAGAGAGAGAACTTTTATAGTAGAAATAAAAAAGAATGGACTAACAAAGGAAAGACTAAACGAAATGATAGATTAGTCTAGGTAATTCAAGTGAAATAAAAGCCATCGTCTTTGTAGGAAACTGGGGAAGGTAAGTGTAAGTGGCTATTACATCCTATTCCACCTACACAGTACACACACACACAGAAAGAGAGTACACATACAGAAATACGTACCAAAACTTGTACGAGTGTGTGTGTATGTGGTGGTGGTGTGTGTGTACGTATGTGTACTTTTCTTGAAGAGATCTAAATTGTGTATTAGAACATGGAGCACACACACACACACAGCACAGTAGAATAAAGCGTCGCGTGCCTTAACTTCACATGGTTAGTCATACGAAAGGAGTTAAAAGTACACATGGTTGGTCACCTAGAAATAAGCTTTTTTCCCTTTACTCCTTTTTAGATGTAATATTATCCTTTGGATATATATTTCCTTCTCTCTCTCTCTCTCTCTACACTTTTCCAACTTCCACCTGTGTGTGCATCCTCTGTGTACGTTAGGTATACAATGTACAATAATAATAATATATGATTCTACTTACGTGTGTAGGGTACAGATAACTAAGGTTCAAAAAGTCCAAGAGTCTGTCTTGTACATACAACACACACAGCTTTTCCAAGAGCAATTTCATTCTTGCAACCCAATCCAAAAATCCAAAAAATCCAACAAGTTGCTTTGGTTAACAAGTTCAACGTTCCTCCCTCCTCCTCTCTCTCCTCTGTATATACACAAACTCTTTTCATCCTGTACACAAATAAAATAGAAATTTTTTTTATAATCATGTAATCCAATGCTCTTGATACACATATGGTACACAGTAGTACAAACACAGTACAAGTATTTGAGTTCCTTTTCCAGCATCGCAATTAACTGAACATGTTGACTCTCGCTCCATACAGCCTTAACTAGTACAAAATTGTTTAAAGATTCCTCATCCTCTCCAAAACTAACTAACTGTAGGTTCAAAAAAACAAAATTAAAGAAGAAGAAGAAAGTTAGTTAGGCCAGTCATTGACAAAGCCAATTTAATTTTTGTCCTTAATTGGTTTTCCTGTACATTAGATGATGAGGGTGAGGGTGCGAGGATGGGTTGGGGGTGTCCGTTAATAAAATCTTTTTTCTCTTCAGGTTGAAGACTCAAGCTTTGTTTTGTTGTGTTTGTGATTTTTCATTTTTTGAGGTTGAGGCAAAGTGATGACATTGGTGTTCCTCCTGTGTCTCTCTCCTTTGCCTTATTAACTTATTACACATTTCCTCCTTCAATTCTCCCTAATTTGTTGTTGGTTATTGCTTGCCCATTTGTATCGTATAATTGGAGCTGGGGGAAAAGGGGGAAAGATGAGTCAGAGAGAGGAGAGAGAGGAAATGAATTTTCGAAAGATGTGTTGAGGATTCAAAAGTACAAGTATAGTACACACACACACAGGAAAGGATTGGGTATGGAGAGTTTTCGGTCTCCACAGTAGTCTAGAAGAGGAGAAGAGAGAGGGGAAAATAGAAGATATGAAGCAGGTGCAAAGAAGGAACATTACGATCAAGTACCTGCTACGACTTTTTTTAGATGAACAGAAATTTTTCATGCGGAATTCCGCACACTGAAGACACTTCGCCATTGGGAGCTTTGCTGGTTTCTCTGGTGTGTGTGTGTGCATTTTCTATTCTAAATCATGTATCCTATATATAGGTATGTATATTGTTTCCCCCCACAGAAGACACACAAGAGACTACACATACATAATACACATGTTGATCGTTGTTTAAAAGCTAAAAACTTGACTAAAATTATGCTACGATTCTCACTCCCTCCACATGTACATCACAAGGTAAAGTTTATATAGAAAAGAGAGAGAGTACAATGGGGGATAAGGAGAACATAATATATAGGAGTTACGTGTGTCTAGAGAAATTACGTTCATCATGACAAGCGTACACATGGGTTGTGGAGAATTATATTGTTTGATGATGATAGACGAAAGACGACGAGGACGAAGAAGAGAGAGAGAGAGGAAAAAATAGACAGAAAGAAGAAGGAGCACAGGGAGCAGATGAAACTTGAAATCTTCCCTATCCTGGCGTTTGGTTTTTATCTTTTTTCTACTTTTGTATCCTATTATGTACAATATAAATTGTGTATATATTCAACATACTTATTTTTGTGGAAGAGAGTGGCTGACAGTCAGCCAGCCATTTAATTGTAGCCATCCGACGGACGGACAAAACATGCGATGCCATGCGTCCCTCTCCTCCTTCATCTCTCTTTCTCTCTTCTGTGTGTGTGTGTGTGTGTGTCTGTACCAAATAAATCTACACACAAAAAATATATGGACACACACTTCTCTCTTCTCAATCCTATTTAAACATGGAGGATAATAATCATAAAAAGTATGATGGACCATGAGGCACATCAACTTTATGATTGATATGCAGAGGTAAGAATACTCAAGACAAGTCATATTTAACTGGAGAATAAAAAAACATTCATACTTAAGTATTTTCGAGCACACTTTTACAAGAAAATTGCACTCTCTTCCTCTCTCTTTCCATCAAATCCTCTTCCTTCAAACACACACACACACACAATCATTGAATGGAAATAAAAAAATGAACCGACAGTGTCCAGCACACGTTCCAGATTTGTCATCCTGATAAAAATCTTGTGGATTTAACTATCATCCTCAATTAGGATCGTCCTCTCACCTGCCGCCTCACCTGCACCTGCACATTTAAATATAACAAAGTAGGAGGGGGAAAAAAATTCTCCAAGATTTCTCAATGAAATATAATTTTTTTTCTGGAGAGGAAGGAAACGGATTTTGGTGAATGTAAAATAAGAAGAAGAAGGTTTTACGATGAGGATGCGGATTACCTCTTTAATTAACCAGCAAGTCACGAGTACACCGTCTTCAATTCTTCGTCGGTCCATTCATAATTTCCTCCGAAGTTCACACGCGACTCAGAGCGTAGTGGTCCATTTATGAGGAAATCCGGCCAATTTTTTTTACTATCTCCTGTTCTTCTTCTTCTCTTCCTCCGTGTCATTAGCGAGTCAAGGGAGTAGACAGTCAGACTTTTAAAATGGAAGGGGATCGCCCACCCTGGAATTCATCATATGAGAATACATGTATAATTTCGGCTAGTTCCGTCCGCTCTCAATTTACATGTCCAAGTGTACAAGCCACAGGGTTTGGATAGCATAGTCACTTTGATTTCCTCTCAAGATTAGGGATTTAAAGGGCACACAAACACACACAACGCAACACAAATATACAGGCTCCATGGACCGAGGGCTGCAGGTGAAGGTGCCAAGGTGGAAGACAAGAGAGAGAAGGAGAGGAGCGACGGAAGTTGTAGTCATGATGCGTGGCGAAAGTCAAAAAGTGCCCTGTCCATCCATATCCCTAATTCTAATTGTATCATATAGAGCAGACACACGGACAAAAAGAGAGAGAGAGAGAGAGTAAACCAACATACACACATAGCCACAGCACACTTGACCCGAAGTATCAGATTCAAAATTAAAAGACGAAATGGAAGAGGAGGAGAGAAGAGGAAGGAAACGAAGGAGGGAGGATAAAGAAGAAAATTGTGAAACACAAACGAAACACGGAGATTTAAACTTCTTATCTCAATCACGGCAAGTTTTACTTTTTTAGAAAAACTGAATATAAAAAAAGTGAGAGAGAATGTATGTTTTTTTCACAGGAAATATCATCCTTAAAAAATATCCGACAGCAATTTAATTATACCATGTATACATACACACACACACACGTTATTCATCCTAATTTACTGTGTTTACCACAGCGTGGCCAATATATGGAGAGTGGCACACACCAAACACACTTCTCTCTCTCTCTCTGTTCATATCTCAACCTGTTGGTCCTGAGCAGGAAGGAAGTTGCAAACAAGAAAGAGTACTATTTGCAATTTCTGATTTCCGGCTCTTCCAGCTCAAAAAATTGTTTTTCTTCAAGGGACTCCGTCTGAAGTTTAAATGACCATTTAAAAAATCTTTCGCTGTTTTTGCTTTGATCTTTCGTTAAGTAGAGTGAAAAATGAGATTTTTTTAAAAATCTCACCTTACTAAGATTGCACCCTAAGAATCAGCTTCAGGGACTCTAAAAGATGAGGATAGGATGTACAGGTTATAGGGAAAAGATATAAAAAATAATTTTATTAGTCACCTATGGACATCCCAAAGAGAAAAAAAGACCAAGTCGAACATCTTAATGTTCAACTTGCCCACCTCCTCCACACACACACAATTCTTCTACTGTGATTACCATTTGAAAATGAGTGACAGAAACAATAATATAAAATTGAGAGAGGGAGAGAGATTAGAAAAGAAAGGGTTGAGCCAAAGTCAGTGTACTGACAAAAGGAGCCGCAATTAAATTTGCAGTATCTTCTTCTTTTGTCTTCCGAAAATTTCCTTTGAGCAAAATCTTCAAACTACCTCCTTGAGTGTTCAAAACCTGTACGCACATTTAAAAGAGATAACATCAAAGAGAGAGATGAAGAATTCAATTTGAGAAGCAACATTTTCATTTTGGTAGTAGCCATACGAAGATTCGGCATATATTTAATTTAATGCGTGGCCTGCCTCTCTCTCACACACACACATGTACACAGTGAGTGTACGTATGTGGAGAGAGAATTACTAGGATCTACTTTTATCAAGGGTTTAAGCAAGAGACTTGACTTGTCTAGAAAAATAAGAATATATATATATATTTGGTCATTATTATTATTATTACCTAGTGATTATGGTCGGAGTTGGCCATGCTTTGTTGACCAAGGGTGAGTTCAGGAGAGAGAGAGAGAGTACCGATAGCTTGACCCTAATGTCAATGGCTTTTCCTGTTGCTCAAAAAGTCCTATAATAATAATGGTAGAGGAACAATATCAAATCATAATAATAGTCTTATTACAAGTATATATACGATATATACATGGTATATAGATATGTATTGCAGTACATCATGTGTAATTTCGTATTATGATCGCGTGCTCTTAGTTAAAAACAAGACACACACCAGTCAAAATTTATATTTACTTATTACTTAGATTGTGGAATTACAACTAACTAGGAAAGAGCTGTCCCTCCTCCTCCTCAACTACTATTTTCTTAAAGTACTATCCTGTATGTTAGTTAGCGTGGTATCAAAAGTCTTCGTCTACACGTCATAATAATAAATGAGAGAGAAGGGCATTAAAAGTTTACGAAATATAGCAAAAAAAATATTATAAATTTTACACATTCTAAACACGGAGAGTTCAACAACATACGAAAACCTACAACTAAACCTTCTAGCTTCTATAAAAGAGCCAAGTTTAGTCTGTTGCAAAAAAAATTTAGTTGGTACAGATCAACCTACTACTAAAACTACATGTTCTCCTCCTCCTCCTCTATTATCATTATATATAGTTGTAGTGTTGGTATATGTAGAGAAAAAAAGAGTGATTTAAGATTATACAATTAACAATACAGTTGGGACGTCAGACTCTCTCATATTAAATGAAATTAACTAACTGACGTATATATATATCTTGTATGTGGAGGAGGGAAGGAGTCAAAGGATTTTTGGAGAAGAGAGGAAAAAATGATGCAAAATGAGGGGAAAGAAAGGTTAAAACTGTACTAAGTATGAAGAAATTGATGAAATTGCGTGTCGTTTTCTCATTCCTTTTGTACAATTCTAATACTAAAAAGCTGACTACTAACTTTTTTTTGACTTACACTCCTCTTGTTGGTTGTACTGGTGCTGCTGCTGTTTTAAAAAGTTTTTGGGTTGGAAAGAATTAATTGCAACTAAAATTATTGTTATTCACCTTACTCTCTCCCTCTCCTCCTTTTCTCTTATCCTTTTGCTCTCTTATTATCATCATTATTTGTGTGTGTGTAGTGTATGCGGCTCTCCTTTAGTTATTACTTCCATTATATTTCCTTTTGTTCTCAAGTGCATAGACGTCAATTTAGATTTGAACACGTTATTGTTGTTTGTTATTTTCTTTGATAATCTCCTCATTCGTCTCATTTTTCTAGTCCAACTTCTTAATTCTTAATCATTCGCCATATATACACATCATAGGATGTATGTGTATACCATGTTTACACAAAGACACACGCACTAGAGAGAGAGAGAGAGAGAATCAAGTAGAAAAAAGGAGTCATGTCATTTCAACAGCTTTTAAACCTCCCATGTTTTGCAAGAATAATGATAATACAATAATGGTAAACTGAAATTAAAGACATTTCATAAAACTTAATTTTCCTCATATTTTGAAAAAGATTAAAAGTTAAAAACACTTTTTTTAATGATATACATACAGTAAACAGTTCATCACATTAATATATATTTCTCTCTCTCTCTCTACTCTCGTGTATTATTTATGTGTGCACAAGTACTATATGGAAAAACAATAGAGAGACCAATTCTTAAAAAAAAGATAAAGTCAAGTTCAACGTGGGTTGTGATTGTAATTAAAAATTCGAGATGTTTTTAATCTCGTTCTCTCATCAAACAACTTGTTTCTCCCTATATACATGTATTCCACACGCACACACTCCACATCAACACAGTAAGAAAAACTATAAATCCTCTAAATGTCGATTTAACTACAAAGATAAAAAACAACATGTATTTTTGTACTCTCTCCTCCTCCTCCTCATTTCTCTTCCACTTTAATAAGAAGAATCAACGGTCATTCTCTTTGTGTGTGCACATGTGTGTGTGTGTGAACTCTTATTTAAAGAGGGGCACACGTCCAAGACACACGTCCCTAGCATTATTTTTTTGTACTCACAAATTGTGAGTCACAATTACAACCTGACAAGTTTTGGAAAAAATCCTACCCCCTCTTAAGTCATTATTTTACATAGTAAAAATAGTAGAATACATACAGATAAATAGATACCTATGGGTATTTATCGACGAATGATGGATGAATAGTAATCAACGGAAGTTGTGGTCACACAACCCGACTTGTCTGAAATTTAAATTTAACCAAAGTTTTTGACTTCCTTCGGACAAAACGGAAATTCAAGAATTTCCATCTGCTAAAAATAAGAGAATAACTTTTAACATACACGTAGTATCATCACACACAGAAAGATTATTAAAGGGCGTCATCATTCATCGGTCCCTCTCCTAGACAAATTAGACATTTGGTTTGTCTCACTACACCAAAAAAAAACTCAAAGGCAGACTCAAAATTGCTCTGCATCACTCAGATATAAGGATTATGTTATGAACCGCCATAATTAATCATCATCAAATTTTTAAACATTAACTCACTCATCCCATTGTGCGTGCGTGTGTACTGTGTGTGTGTCCCATCAAACTTGGTTGCCACGAGCCCCCACAATGGAAAGTACAAAATTATTGGGAGGAGAATTAAAGAAGGAGAAGCCGCGATTCGGTTGAGACAGTATCTGTAATAATATTTACAAATATTAAAAAACTTTTCCATAATATAATATATTTTACAGCATAACACACAATCATTTATATCCCTTGCCACTATGTCTCTCTCTTTCTCTGTATGTATGTGAATGGGAGGGAGGAGAAGAAATCCAAATAGTAATAATAGAGGGGGAAAGAGAAAAGAGTAAATATGTATCATCATGTGTTTAGAGAGTATAAAAAAGGAACAAGTCATACCAAGTGATTTTTAGAGCCCTTTTCATGATGAGGACGAGTTTTTTTAAAAGTTTTTTTCTCCTCCTCCTCCTCCTCCTTCTCTCTACAAGTACTCAGTACAAGTATATAATACACAGTCGTTATTATGTATTATTATTCCATATGTACTGTCTGATGCAGGAGGAGGAGATGTGTATACTATATTGTGGTATGGTCTTGAGCCTTCATTTCTCTCTGTTATTTTCTAATCTAATATGTAAGCTTGGGCACGCGTTGATCGTGCTTTCAAGTGTCTTGTCACATAAAAAACTGGATTCTTCTTCTCTCTCTCCTTCATCCACCTGCTCTTATTATTATGACTATTCTCTCTCCGTCTTCCTCTCCCTGTCGAGATCAACAAGAAGAAGAAGAGTACATAATGTATAGACTGAGAGCCTCCCTGTGCAGGTGTGCTCCATCACCATCTTCACTCCTTCCTCTCTCTCTCTCTCTCTCTCTTTATTCTCATAGCCGTTTCCTTTTTTCCAATCCATATAACTAAGACTATAAGAGTCCATTCTCTATCTCTCTCTATCTTCTTCTTCTCTTCTAGCCTCCCACTGACGCTGAGGAACTTTTTTTCTAGTCTTTTTTTATACACTCTTTCATGTACCAAACCAGCTGGTTCTCCTATCACAATCTCTCGTATCTTTTTCTAAGATGTGCTTTAGTTGCTCAACAGATTTTTTTGTCTATTTATTATTTACCTCAATTTCTATCTCTACTCTTCACTGCCACACACTACACACACGCCACAGGGTGGGTAGGCTTTATAGACGGGAAACGAGTGTAATATGAAGAGGAAAAAAGAAAATTTAGCAATTAACTACTAGTATAGGCCATTGCCATTTTTTTGTGTGTAATCAGGATATTTGTACAGTTTCGGGGTGCTACAATTGAGGAAGTCATTCTGTGACATTATAGTGATCATCAGACACACACACAAACCATTGACCATTGTTGATCTTTTTCTTTGAGGAGGAGAGAGAGAATGTTGACTTTAAAATAGTCAAAAATAAAAAGGATTTGTAATGGAGAGGGATGGAAAAAAGGAGAGTCTGGGATTGTATAATATTTTAAAACAGAGAAAAAAAGAGTTTAATGAGAAAAATAAGGTTGAGCTTTGAGAGGAGAACGTGAAGATGTCCAAATGTTAAAAAGCCATGATACTGTGATACATGTTACTTGAATATAAAAGTGTGTAGAGAAGCGCACACACAGTAACAAAGTAGAGAGAGAGACGAGGACACAATAAGAAGGTGGTTTCTTTTTCTTTCTCAAAAAACCACCACACAAACTTTTCAATGATCAAGTTCATGGAAACTGTCAAGTTTCAGACTTTTGTAACAATAGAAATAATTATGTAGTTGTAGTATCAACACACACACACATATATATATCTGAATCTCTTCTCTTAGACGAGGATTGTACCTTGATACTATGGACTCTTCATATGTACCGTAGTAAAGGTAGATAATAGAAGAGATGGAAAAAGTACAGCAAAGTACCAAGATTCAGAGGAGTTTTTTTTCGAGTTTTTCCTATGTAGATATAAACATCCCGTATACATATACAAGAATAGTGGCTAAATAGTCTGCCTGTCTCTTCCTTTCTTTTTCTAATGGTATTAGTGGTGGGTATTGTACAAAATAATATGGTAAAAGTAATATGCATTCAAATTGAGAATAGAATTTTTAAAAAAAGCTTTTTCAAATTCAAATCGAAATTCTAAAGAGTATTTTTTGAAGAGGATCAAGAGACAGAGAGGAAGATAAATGCCTACACACATATATATATTTGTACAAATCCTAAATATACATCTTATACTAGCCTACGCAACAACAATACATCTCCAACTCAACTGTGTGTGTGTAATATTCTCATTGCTCTAAATATGAAATTTATTGTACTGATTTAAACATACACGCAGGAGATATGCAGAGAGTCAGAGACACACAAAAGAGAAGTTCACAAAATATTTTGACGGCGTTTGGTGTGTGTATGTGTGGAGGAGCAACGCTTCGTCATATAATAATAAATTGAAAAGTAATTTCATAGAATAATCAACCATCACCGTACACACACACAAACACATACATCATTAGTTTAGTCCTGACGACTTCAAATAAAGATGATTTCACACACACACAGACACACACATTGTGGATGTAGGGGAAGAAGAAGAAAAACTCACATGAGGTCGGAAACATGTATGTAGGAGGGATACACACACACGTATATATTATATGACTGTGCATTTGATATTTTCATATTGCCACCATCATCATCATCATATTATGATGAATGAATGAATTGATATTGTAATTGGAGGTAGAGAAGCGTGCTGACTGGTAAGAGAAGTCCACACTCTATATACCTACACACACACTCCATTATATTGTGTACAGGAACAATTTTTCAACTCGCATGGAAATTGGACTCAAAGTAGTCTTATAAAATCCAACCAGACGTTATACCCATGTGTACAAGACATGTACACAATGTCAGAAGAGGAGAAGAAGAAGAAGATGATGGAGAGAAGAAGAAGAGGAGAGAAGAAGAAGAGGAAAGAAGAAAGGAGCACGATGGAGGGAAATATAGCATAGAATTAAAGTGTCCTCGTCATGCTGAAAAAAATGGATAAAAAATTTGTTTTATTCTCCATGAAAAAGGAGACGAGGAGAAGAAGAAGATGCAGAGAGGAAGGAAGGAGCATGAAAATATTCCGAGTGGAACATTTTTGCGTAATGTTGTGTACACAACGTCGAAAAAGCAACACACAAGTCAAGTCCACTCTTCTCTCTCTGTATTGCTCTTTTTCTCTCTCTCGATGCAACTGCATCATGCTGATGAAAAAAGGTGAGAGAAGAGAGAGAGATGCGGCTCAAGATGAAGAAAATGAAAATTTATTTTATTAAACTATATATGTATAGCATTATGATTGAGAATATTATGTAAGTATATTTTAGATCAGACCACCGCCACTTGGTATCCAAAAGGCAAAATTGAATAATAATAATGTGGACTGGACTCTACATAGAAAGCAAGAGAAGTCAGTGCATTTTCATAATTTTAACGTCTGAGCCATGAGAAAAAGAACATTACACATTTTTCTTGTGCTCTACTGTGTACAAAAATCCTTTTCTTAATCTACAATTTATCATAATTCCTTCTCTCTAAAAAGCTTGATGGTCTAGACGGCCTTTGAGACACATTATAGTCAAACAAAGCTGAAGACCTTTCTTTACTCTTTACAATTAGACTTGTCGAGAGAGATTGAGAGAGAGTAATACACAAAGTACAAATAAATCGAGGAACCCAAGTTCCTGAACCTTCCTCTCTCTCTCTCGGAGAAACTGGAACATGAGTAAAAAAATAAAATACTATTTAGAATACGAAAAGTCATAATTGCAAAGCATTTTTCTCCTGTCTCTCTTTGTTGACATTGTATTATCTGTTTGCTTTTACTCAAGGTAACACAGACTGTAACGTGTTATTGTATGTGTAGTTTGGAGATTTTCTTAACCATGGTTTTGAACTTCTTAAGTACAGAGGGAAAGGAAAAAAAGAGTTGGACTGGTGTACAGTTTAGAGAATCACAAAAGAAATGTGGAAGAACAGGGATGAAATGAAATAAAAATGTGTGTGTGACGTGTGTAAAAATATCATTACTTAATTCACTTGAGATTCAACGTCTAGTTGAAAGGCTAAGGTCAGAAGATCATTAATCATTTGCGATGCATTCCATCAAAATAACACAAAGGGAAAGAAGTACACACACACATACACAAAGAAAGAGAGCTCATCCTTCCACACTAAATATACGAACAGACACAGATATTTAACAAGTGTATCCTTTCAACAGTGACTACTACAGTGCGTGAGCTACAATACACTGTATCAAAACTTTTCTTTTGCATCTTCAACTTTTCTCTATTTACCTATATTGACTGTTATTATTAATGGATGTTACTACACACAAATATATGATTATAGCTCGAGTCTTTACTTTCATTTCTTCCATTAGCCCCAGTCCCTTCACAATGCAAGACTTTCTCTTTAATATTCATTTGTAATTGAGAACTAACTTGTTTGTACAATGTCGATCAAGTACATGTATTTGACATTGGAAATTTTTTTTATCATGTCATAAATTGGTTTCATGTCTTTAGTGAAAAGAAATTCAAGAAATATTTTGAACTAATTCTAACAGCCTATGATACAGGAAAATTGAATCGTCCTTTTCAAAATTTGATTCCCATTGGAATAAAAATTGAGTCTCTCTAGTTTTTTAGGGATCGGAAACACCGTTTAAAATCCTTTCATTCCAACCATGTATACAATACATGCATCATATCACACACTCATATGTAATAATACACACACACACATTATCATATGTATGAACCTCTCTCTCTGTTTTGTGAAAGAATGGAAGTTTGAAAAAAGGGGGAAAGAGTAAATGCTAAGCTGCCTGAAAAATCGTTGGTTTGCAACGGTACAACAAGTGTTCAGTGCAGCATTGAGAAAAAAAGCCCCAAAAAGTCTCTCTCCCTGTCTCTCACATGACACACACACACAGCATTATGGTCTGTACATAGGAAAATATATTGAAAAATTGTACAATGACCATGTTGTTCAAAAGTCAAAGTCAACAGCAAAACAAAACAACTAACCAACATCAACATGAAATTGTATTCGTTTAGGGAGGAAAAAAGTCCTGCACTGTAGAAAGCTAGGTTGTTGCAGCATTAATCCTCTCACTACGTAAGTAAGTACTACTATGCTATTTGTGTCTGGTCGCGGTCATGGTGAGTCTCCTCATACACATTACTGTCAAATTTTAAATGTCCCCTTATACTCCTCCATGTATATATTTATATTTTGTATTGTATTCTCTCTCCGTCTAATCGATTCATCAGTGCCATGACTTAAAAAAACTTGCCGCACCATCCCTTTACATTATAAATATAAGTATACATGTGTAAAGAGAGAGAGAAAAGGGGTAGGAGCTACCACACAAACACACACGTGGAGAATGATGAAGGGAACCAAAGGAGGGGGGACTGTGAAAACAGAAGAAGTGTACAGGTTTCATAGCACGTGACTTCCTTCAGGGAATTACACACACACACGGATATCCTTCCTTACAAATGAATGTTCATACATCGAATGAGTTTTAACTGCCCCTTACTGTGACTCCTATATTGAAATGACTGTACTCTGGATGGATGGAACCCTCCCCTAATGTTGTGTAACACAAAATCAGAAACAAACATCCAACAGTCCCACCAACAGGTAGTTGACTAATTTGAAATCACATTTATTATCTCCCCCACAAAGGGAAGGGAGAGAAAAATCAACAATCAAAATTTATTTGCAGGAGTCTCAAAACCCTCCAGACAAACACTAAAGTCCCCTTCATAGTAAACTGTCAAGAACTGTAAAGCTACATAAAGAAATTCAGAGTAAAACTGGTAGTACACACACGCACACACAATTTCATGAATGGACAAGAGAGAGGAGCAAATATGAATTTTGTACCGTGTGTGTCAGCCTGAGGAGCGTCAACCCGATTGAATTTTCTGAATGAATGGGAAGGGACACACACAAGCACACACACAGCGTCAAGACCACTTTCGTCCCTTGCTCTTCTTCTTCTTCTTATGGATGTGTAGACCAAAAATTTCATGGATGGAATGCATATAAAATGAGCTGAGAGTCGGTGTTTCCATTTCTACATATACGAGTCCCTTAAAGACAATATACATGTGATCAGAAGAATATGGAAGAGGAGAGAGTACCCGCAAAAATGAATTTACCTGTCTCACACACACACACTCACTCTCTTACGCATTGTGTGCTCTTTTTTCTTTTTTTCTCCATGGTAAGGTTGTGGTGAATGACTGTGCTTGTCGTAGGTACCATCACATACAACTCCTAGATATACATAAATGGACCTGGATATGGAGGAAACTTGAATGAAATGAGAACAAGTGTATGTGTAGCAATAGCACTGTGGTATAATATGACTGTGTAGTTATACGTGAGAAAGAGATAAATGGAAAATATTGTGTAGATTGTACATATAGATTGTGTGGCTTTTGTAGCTTGTGCTAATGTAAGAATAATAATGCTCTTGGATCCTCTTTGAATACAGAGTGTATATAGGCAACTGAATCTGGATATCGTATTTATGAGGCAAGACACACACACACACACAGTCAAGATACATGGGACTTAATGTAGAGTAGACCTGTCTGTCCTGTGTGTGTACAAGGATTGTGAGGTGGTACAGACGAGTTTAGGCAGGAGG
This sequence comes from Pygmarrhopalites habei, assembly GCA_009870185.1. Lineage (NCBI taxonomy): Eukaryota > Metazoa > Arthropoda > Collembola > Symphypleona > Arrhopalitidae > Pygmarrhopalites > Pygmarrhopalites habei. The sequence continues at coordinate 19,267 of WJFB01000502.1, forward strand.
GGAGACTTCAGACTGCAAAGGAAGAGGAAATCCTAAATTATAATATGATTCAGCAATTCGTGTTACTCTTCTTGGTCCTTCCAAAACCGCCACCGAACTTGATCTACACATACACACACCTACACACACACACACAAACATAATATATACATTCATACAAGTCGTCAGCAAACAGTTTTGTACATACCTAGTAGGTTGTATGCATATTACGAACACGAAGAGAGAGAAGAGAGAGTGCACGTCCACCCTCCTCCATGGCTATTTCCTTTCGGATGGAAACCTCAATGTAAAAAGTTACCCCTTCTTGAAATACCAAAATCCAAATGTAATGTAACAACAACAACTACCTGTCGCTACCTCTCTCTCTCCAGCTCTCACTCAGTGAAACACACACACACACACATAAGTAGAATAGTTACTATAAAAATATTAAAAAGACTTTCATTCAGGTACCTGTTCCCCCCGTCATCATCATTACGATCGTGGTCCAGGCATCAAAGGATCAAACGGCCACACTATTACATACACAGAAAACACACTCATTTTTCAAATCCACACCACCACCACAACTACATCCATGTACACTTTTTAGTGTATGTAAGAATTTTAAATTGACTAACATCAACTAAAAATTGTACATATCACACTCACCATGTATGAGGTAGGCCAACTTTTTCAATCTTTTTTTGTCCAAAAGTAAAGTGACGAAATCTTATGTCGTCGTCGGATAAAGGTAAGTGTCGGAATTTCGATACTAATTCAAAATCCAGAGTGTACAAAATGTACTTAAATATAAAGAGGAAGAGGAGGAAGAAAAATTTATTCTTCTTCCAGCTCACGCACGCCTGCACTAAACTCAATTCTGCTGGAAAATTTGACAGACATTTGAGATGAGGTGAGGGCGGCGGCGGCGGTGAAGAGAGAGGGAGAGATTGTACAAACATATTACAGTTTACAGGTGAAAATTTCAGGGTGGCCATGTGATTCTGAAGAAGATGATGATGATGACGAGGATGAAGCGATGAAGAAGAAGGAAACTGTGTGGTATGAGGATGATATTGGCCAGGCGGCAGCCGCCTCCGTCGTCCTCTCTCTCTCTCTCGTCAGTCGCCATCCTCTTTTTATTATCTCATTCTCTGAAATCATTAAAAAAAGAAGAAGACCGAGACGGAAGGCCAGGGCAGGCAGGCAGGTGATGATGATGGGGAAAACATATCACATCCACATATTTCCAGAGTATATCAAGTCTGAGATTTTCTTCACCTTTTCTCCGCTCGTGGCTCATGTCCACACCATCATCACACCACCACTTGTCGGAGAAGATCCAAAAAGACTACAATGTAGTCCCTACAACACACAACATACAAGTACATTACATATATTAAAAAAAGATCATTTTTAGTTTTTAGAAACAATTTAACCCTTTTCCCCCTGCCCTTTCAATAGTTCTCCAGGATCAGCAGTAGTCTAATCACTCGTTCCTATTTCTTTAATCTACAACTTAGCACACCATTAACTGTTCAATAAATAGAGAAAGGAAAAGGATTGTGCAATATGTTACATTATTAAATATGATTTTTTTGTAAACCTCTACCCTTAGTCATCCCTACGGAGTCAAGGACTTGTGTGAACAAAAGGGTACATACTCTACATCCTATTTTTAAAGGTATATTCTATACAATAGTTGTATTATAAGATACGTCATAACCATTTTGAAGATTTAAGGCTTGCGCCCGTGCTCAACCGTTTTTCTCATATATTCACCTTGCTCTTTGCCCATTTACTTTGGGAGGGAGCTTATTGTTGTTGTTGTTTGCTTGTTCGAAAGTCGAGAGAGAGAAAACTCATCGGCTTACGGCGTGTAGGTAATAAAATGTGATTTATCACGTGCGTGTGAAGTAAGCCAGGTTTGCCAGGTGGAATTTTTCGTCAATCGTAATTAAAGTTGACTATTAATGCGAGCGTGATGATTCACGCTCCTCTTCTCATCTTATTGTCATAATAGAATGCTAATTTTAAATGCATTCCAAGTCCAAGTCTCTCTCTCCTTCTCTTGGGTATAATATTATATAAATGCACCCTTAGTAAATGATATATACAAAAAATATTACATGATAGGTTACGTACGTACTTAATGTGTGTGTAAACTCTACACCCTATATTACAAGTTTCTTACCCTGTGCGTCCCTTAGAGTATGCCTTAGAGTAAGAAAGTTCTAATATGCCCTGTATAATAAAATATAAAAAATGACTGTAAATTTGGTTATCATTAAGAATATACAACATATATGAACTCTACTGAACTACACTTGACTCTCTTTACAATACAATCAATTTACAGGGTACTATTAAAAAATTCTCTTACACTAATCATAAGAAACACTAATCCAACTTTCATATACTCAGAAAATATATGAGATTTCTTGGGTATTATAAAATTCTACATACTTACGTGTATAACGTTAATAAATACGCTATACTGTTTTAATGGCTGATTAATTGAAAATCATCATCAGGATACTGTGGACGGTAATATTAACATAAGTTATTGAAACCCAAGACGAGACAATAGAGAGGAAAAAAATTATCAAAAATTATCAAATTAATTTTCTTTTACTATTGTAATTTGCTGTCTTCCTCTCTCTCTCCTGCAAAAATGAACTGTATAGCTCGACTGCAGTAGATTATAATTGCAATTTAATTGAAGACACTGAACGAAAAATTATTAACTGTTAGATTGACTCATCGCCCTACACGGTGTGGCCTACACCTGACCATCTCAAGTATTCTCAAGTTCTCACCTCTTTCGAGGGGTGACCAAATCCCTTCAATACTGATATAATATCAATACTATAAAATGAGCAAAAAAACGTGAATATTTATTGGGCCACGGATCAAATATCAATCAAGTTCAAAAATGACGAGAGTGAGCGTGTGAGGGGGATGAATAATCGACAATATAATTATGTGATATTAGTTGACACACTGACTTGAAATGAAATAACAAATGAAGAGGAAATCATAGGGGTGAGTTTGACTGACAGCTGAAGGGTTAATTCGAATAGTCGATTCCGACACACACACATATATACTTTTCTACTGTATACAGAATATACATGAAGTATCGTACCTAAGTATATCCAAATGTCTCTCTCCCCTTTGTACGTACAATCATAATTGGTAGAAAAGGAGTCACCGTCATACGCAACAATAAAAATAATAATACTAGCTACCTATGTACATAATCCACATCCACCCTCTCAAAAGCTTGAACACGGTGCTCCAGTTGGATATTAAATTCATAAAAAGTGTGCTCTGCTCTAAACACACGACACAAACATAGACTTGAACGTGGTACCCTTCCCCCTTCATCATAATAATTATAACTGCTACTACCTGTTGATTCAGGGTAAATAAGGTGGGTGGATGTTCAACCGAAGAAAAAGTACCGAAGACTCGGGTAGAGAGAAAAAAATCTAATGGAGGGAAACAGAAAAGACGTAAACTGGATTAGAATAATATCGATACCAATAATGGATAATACATCTTTTTAAATATGTATGGTTGTTGAGCACAATAACAAAAATTATTTTCAAATCAGCTGGTCGCTTTACTTCTCAACCTGATACTTACACACACATGATATACATTTATAAATATATATTTCGTTCATCACATGTGATAGAGGGACAACAACAATTGGTATCAAAAGCTGTTGTCAAGTTACATATACTGGTGGGTGGGCAAAGTAAAGTATTAAGAGAGTAGAGGAAGACAGTGTGGAGTTGTGGCTTTTTGTTGTTGTGGGGATGGTTGGTGAGTGTGTAAGTAAAGGTAAAGGTAGGTAAGCAAAGTCAACCCCTTGGGGGTTGCTGTTAGTTTCACCTGAAAAGAGTTTGTAGTAAAAAGAGATAGGAGAGTCAAGTTATGATGATGATGTGTGTGTGTGTGTGGGGAAAATTTTCGAGTTAATACAGAGAGCCGCACACATCTCCTCTTAGACTCAGTGAACCTCAGACAGACATCGGGTCTGTTCCGGTAGTTTTCATCCCCTTCAAGAAACAACAGACACAAAACAGTTTTTCACACATCAACTATCACCGAACCTTTTTACTTCTTTTCTCCCTTGTTGTTATTGTTGTTGTCATCCTCGTCTTCGTCTTCCATCATACTCTACAAAAAGTGTCAAAAAAAAAGAAAATTATCAATTTTTATACTTATTATTTGTTACCAATCATCATAATCAACGATATTCAATATATACATCAGAAAATTATCTCTTCTCTAACGAATCAACATTAATTAAGTTTCTAATAGTTCATCCACAGTCTGTTCAATACTTTATCTTCACACACACGAGTCAAAATACGTAGTAGTACTTTACGAAATAAAGCAAAAAAATCAACTCTAGACTCACCAAAGAAAGTTGTCAAAGAGAACAAATAGAAAAGTCTAAGGAGATCCAGTGAACTGAAATAATAATACATTTCAATTAATACTTAAAACAATCTCATTGCAATATTAATGTTACCAATTGTTTGTTGTGACTGAACCATTTTACGAAGTAAAAAACACACGAATAGAAACAGAAGAATCTCTCTCTCTCGAAGAATATTCTGAATCCAAAGATCTCAACTGAAAGTTTTAAAAAAAAAGTAAATTTCAAACCGAGTTAAGAAAACCGAGTAAAAATCAACAATATATCTTTATACCCAGCTTTAAAGCGCTTTAAAAGTGAATTAGTTTAAGGAAAAGAAGGAGAGAAGGACGTGAACCAGTGAACAAAGTGCAATTTACTTACCCGCATGTCAACCCAGTTTTTTGTACACATAAATGTGATCCATGCTGTTTTTTGTGCTGTATTACAATTTACAATTAAAAAACAACCAAAGTTTTTAATTTGTTCGCATCCTGACTGACTGTCAGTGAGTGTCCAAAACAGAAAAAAAGTGTGAATCAAAATTAGTCGACTTTACGAAATAATCATTGAGTTGGGAGTATATTTAGTAAACACATTTTTTGGAAAATCTCAAGTAATCTTGAAACATTAATCCGTATGAAGACAAGTAAGTTCAATGTGTTTACTCTTCTTTAAATATTTGGGTTAATCTTAACCAGACATTCTATTGTCTCTTCTTGTCCTTTTCTGCTGACATTTAAGGTGAACGCAATTACTAGTTAATAATAGCTATCACAGTGCTCCGATCTTCACTGAATACACTGTATTATTTTATCTTTATTTTAACCTTTGATTTCATTGTCTACTGTCAAATTTTAACATTGTCACTAAATGTAGAGTAGAAACTTTGAAAGAGACCTTAGCTTTTCCTTAGGGAAAAGTGAGAATCTTATAGTTTCTCAGTTAGTCCTCTTGTTAGTGGATTTTCAGTGCTAAAGTTATTTTACTCACACCAGATTTTATGGTCTCATGAAGTAAATGCGACATAAAATTTTTGAGATACAAAACAAGTGAATGAAAATTCTCATCTCTTTATTTTGCAAAATTTTTTTACTTTTTGTTAAAACAATCTTATTAAGATTCAATCCAAATAACTATACATAATGGGTTTAAATCAGTCAATTTAAAAAGAATACTACCGTACGATGTGTAGCAAGTTTCTTGCTCTTCCTTAACTTTGTTTACCCGATTAAGCTAAAGTGTGAATGAAACAATAACAATTATTATGCGTCTCCATTAAGGATGACAAACTGTAGACAAAGTACTTTTATATTAATGTGTGGACAAATATGATAGTTCCGATAATAATTGGGGTTTACAAACACACACACACACACTAGTTGTACATTGTGATGGATCCCGCGTAAGTAGGGCGTTAATGAGAATCGTGAGTTAATGAAGGATGAACAAGGTGTTAAAAAATGAAGATAAATAATAATCACATAAAATGATGATAGTCATAATGGTAATAATTTGAAGTGAAGGCAGGCGTTGGGTCGTCATCAGCATCACACACACACACTCTCTCTCCCATACACACACACACAATAATAAGTCTACAATAAACTCCCTCGTTCTCACTCGTTCGCATGTTATTAGCGAATTTTTCACAAGACTGGTTCACGGTAATTTAACCGCGGTGTGAGTGTGTGCCTCTTCTTCTCTCTCTCTGTTCCTTGTTTGTGTGCACAAGTACACAAACAACAACAACAAGTAAAAGAGTAAGAACTACACGAGAGAGTGTCAGACAACAATATTACTCCGCTTTACTTTATAACCTTTCATTTCCTTCCTTCCTTGTCCCAAGTCCTCCGTCCACCGTCTTTTTTGGCATGGAGCACACCCCGACTATTTATTCTTTACACATTATACAATGATGATCGTTCCGCTCAGGAAACGATTAAATTGTTACTCCATTATCACTTTGGACAGTCAACAACAATTTACCCATCTCTCTCTCTTCCTACATTTCTTTCATTTTAAGATAGATCAAGTCTCCGTCATTCAACCTATTTATTAAATTTTCAGAAAAAGGAATAGTCAAAATAAACAAGTTTGGACGTGAGACTCATGTCGTCCCTTCATTTTCACTTTTCATCATCTTTGGCCCTTTTATGTGTGGGTGGAGTTGGACCTTCAGAAATTCAACTTTTCCAATGCCAAGAGTTAATGTTAATTACTATATTTAATACCTGCGTTTGCAAGGAAAGTACAATTGTAGATTGAGCAGGGAACTATTCTCACTAACCGGTTTTTTGTCTTGGGAACTTTGACTATAACATAGCCAAACCCTTTCACTGTGTGATTAATGAAAAGATCATCTTCCACAGATTTCGTACTTTTGCAAAAAATTTTATATAAAAATTCTCCTTGTTGCAAAAAAACATGACTTTAACTTCTACTTGGACTTTTTATTGACATAAAAGTCTTTCTTCCCGTTGGATGATGGGATGGTGTGAATTGGGACTTGAGTGTACACACTCATGGTCGAGATGACCATGACTTTAAGAAATATATTTAGCAAAGAGATCCTTTATAAATGATTTTGATTGGACACAACAAGAGTAAATATGTTATGTATGAAAGAGAGGGAGGGAGAGAAAGGAAGGAAGAGATGAAGGCAAGGGAATGCAATGCATTGTAGAAATTGTGTAAAGTTCATGGAATGCAATTATTATGATATGTAGCTTGATATTATTAAATGGACAAAATTCTCAACTCTCAATTCTGATCATGAGTATTCATATTCACACTTCCACACACGCACACACACACGTACACCGTGTGGAGTCAACACAGAGAGAAAGAGAGAGAGACAAATTTGTGAGAAATGCAGTGTGCAATTGGGATACGGACAATATATTGTAAAAATTTAATTTACTCACATGCTGTATCATACATCTACAGCCACCTTGACTGTCTCCCTCATAAATAGACAAATAGAAGTTTCATGTGTGTGCAGTGTCCACGTTGAAAAAAGGGAAAAATCAAAAGTGTGAAGATGTACACACACACCACATGCATTGTGGAGAGTACAGTACACATACAGAGCAAGAGAGACAAACTAGAAATGCCGATGCAAATGTAAATGTAAGCAGTGTGTAAAAGTTACAGGTAAAAATGTAATTGCAGCATGCGTATATATGACTGTAAGATTGTATTTTTCCCTCTCTTGATATAAAGAGAGAGAGAGGAGGTGTGTATGTAAGGTATGAAAAATACGCGACGGACTGACGAAGAAAATAGAAAAAGAGTCGTTGAACTAAAACGTAGCCATCTGACGCTCTTAAATTCAGAGAAGTTCGTCTCCACGAAAACGGGCAGCATATGGTGCGGTTTTTCTTTCCATCCCATTCCAAAAGACCAGAAGCTCACACTACTACATACATACCTACTAGTGTGTGTGTTGTGTACGAGTGTGTGTACAGAAGAGAGAGGAGTAGTAGTGTGGAGTAACAACAGTAGAAAACTTTTTCCTTCATCCTCCTTCTCTCTTCTACTTCTTACAATTTAACTTTGACTATATGACTTTTCCTTTAACGTCCACCCAACTATTCTCTCTCTCTCTCTCGTATAATTCCTCCTCTCCTTCTTCTTTGACTGTTAAATCAACACCAAAAACTTGTACAATTACAACACACTACACACACATATCCTTCCCCAGTCAGTCTCCACATCACAACATAAACTTGACTCATATCTATCCGTACAGAATGGCATGGCATTTCATGGAGAGGGGCCAACAGACACTCATTGTCACTGACAGTGTTAAAAAACATTTTCAGCTAACGATTCATCATGACGATCCATACGGCTTCTCTCTCACACACACATTCCGCCGGGGTCTGCATAAATTGTGCTGTAATGTACAATATGTAAATTTTACAAATGATTCTCGGATACTTTGCTATTTTTTGGATCATCCATTAAATGAGAGAGAGAGAGTAGCTTTACATACTCATATATGGTGAAAATGAGGTAGTAGACTCTCTTATCTTGTTTAATCTTGTTCCGTTGGTCAGCAAAAATTTTTTGGACTTGGTTATGAGGACACACACAAGTTTCCAGTGTGAGTGTGTGTATTTTGAGCAAATTTTAATGTAAATTTTTGTACAAGACAGGGACAGGCAGGAACTTGCAGAGGAGAGGAGAGTAAACTTTTTGTCTGTGTATTTTGTATAATGATAGGGAGAATTTGATGAATTCTACATCTGCCACTTTTTCCCCCTTTCCTTGCCATTTACTACAGACATGAGGATCCATTCCTTGGACCTCCATATGACAGTCAATATGGTGGAAAATGTACATGTAAGAAAATACCAGACACACACACAAGTTATTGTCACTTGGAGGAAATTGGTAGGGAATATTTTGTACATTTCCATATAAAATGTCCAAGAGTAAATCAACTGTACCTTCCATGTACAACGTGTGTGTGTGTGTACTGTAGACACTAGTTTAATCACACTATACGGTACAGAAATAGAAGAGACTGACATGGGATAGAAGGAAATCCTTTAATGAGCCCCTTTATTTTTACTAATGAATTCTTCATTTGATGATGGTGTCAATTTCCATGTTGCATTTCTCTCTCTCTGTGTTTTACTGCACTTGTCATCTCTCTCAATTTTTTCTTGTGTGTATTTTACCATGTCACATAACAACTTGTAATTTACAAGTTCTCTTGTGTGTGTGCTAAATTTGTTGTAATTCATGTTTCAAATTTTTTCATCATTTTTTTTTTGAAAATTCATTCAGCACCTGGAATCTCCACACACATACACAAGCACAAGTACAAAGTGTACATGACACGTTATAAATTTTTCGCAAGAATTGCTCTTGGGAGATCCTATGAGGAGGGATTCATCCAAGATAAAAACAGAAAAGTAAAGTTACACACATCTTACTACTACTGTTGTGTGTGTGTGTTATGTTGGGGCTGCAATTATTGTCCCTTTTTTTAATTACACATGGACATGGTCAATGACAGCTGGTGTCGTTAATAGATACATGTATACACCCAGGTAGTCATAAGTGCACAATGACTGTAATAATTATTTTTCTATTAACGTTTCCATTCTTCATTATCCATCATAGTCTGTACACACAGTCTGTACTTTTGTCTTTCTCGATTAATCCTACTCAATTTTTGACTCAAGGAACAGGATGCCTGCGTGTCATGCATATTGTCAAAAAAAATATTTGTGCGGTTGTGGTTGTGACTGCGTGTGTACAGAGATTTTCGCTTAATTTATTAATTTTAATAGCACATGATCATGGACGGCATGTCAATTGTTCCTTCATTTAGACACCATTCAATGGTTCCGTACAGTTCACTCTCTTATCTCTCACAAGAATTCCTTCTTTTGATTAGTCTTGATACGACGCGACGAATGTCCACATGCATTGAGGGTAGAAATGGATCGACAGTTCCCTTTCGTACATCCCAATTTTCTTAATCTAAATAGTATGATGACCACAGTTAATTACTAAATTAACGTTTGCTTTTACAAATGGACATTTGGGTTGAAATGCACATTTGTCAATTCAATCAGATTGGATTCTCTAATTGAACTTGGGTTGACTCTAATGAATACTTGGAGAACTGTTTATGCAAATTCCCAATCGATTTCTTTCTGATCTAGAAACAGTATTTTGTAGGAAATTCATGAACATGAATTAAAAAGATGGTTGATTAAACTGTCGCCCATATTTAAAAGATACGAATGATTTGTTGAATGAAACTCTTTGTGATTCTAAACAATTTCCTCCCATCGTTTCTTTTTGTACTACATACCAAGTTTTGTACCAGTGAATAAGTTTACAAACGAACAAGACTGCTTTTGTACTTTGTAATATTGTGGAAAAATATTCAGCCTGGGAAAAATCTGAACGTTATACCAACAACTTTTTAGTACATAGGAGAGAAAAAAATGTCATTCCATATAGAACAGAGAGAGAGAGAGACGTTGGGGTTCTCCAAACTGACACACAGACTACTGTTCATAAGATGTACAAGAACAAGAAGTAATGTCCGTCTCAAAATGTTTTATAATAAAAATACATGCAAATAAATTTCATGGCCATGGTGTCTTGTGTGTGTGTGTGTGTGGTTTAAACCAAAGAGAGAGAGACACACACCAAAATACCAAACCAGAGAGTGTGTGTACAGAGAGTAAACTCTCAAAGTAAATATTATGGCAAAGATCTAAATAATTTGAACACATTATAAGAATATTAGGTACATCTAAAAGAGAGAGAGAGAAAGAGAACCTTCTCCATATTATTAACTCTATTGAAATGGAGTGTAAGAAGAGATTCTAATACACACAGAATGTAGGGAGGAGAGTGTATACATAAATGATAATAGTTGAATAATAGTGTGTGTGTGTGTGTGATTGTCCCCAAAGAGATGTCTTCTAATGATTTTTCTTCCCTTTCCTTCCTTGAGCTTCTCAACTTCTTGTCTCGATGATGATAGTGGTTGATCTGGATACAAATGTACACACACACACTCACACACACTGTCTCACTCCTTCTTCTTGTGATGATAAAGATAATGCGATGAATCTTGGTTCGATCACGTAATTTTCTATTCACAAAGTCACATCAATGTGTGTTTTGTATTTTGATAAAAACCACCACTTGCTTCTTTCTTTCTTCACCATCCCATCCACAACAGACACACACACGTCTCTACATACTGCAAAACCTATACTTGTATGTAGTCATATTTTCTTATACATCCTATATATGAGAAGGGAAGAGTTGGGGCTCCACGTAATTCCCTCACATATGCGTGTGTGTTGTGAGTGTGTGGACCAAAAATTGTCATTTACCTGTATCCTGTAATCCGACATTTTCTCACTATATTTGCACTCCACATTTTGTGTACACACTACACACACACGATATAGAGATGGATAATGATGAGACTCCTTCTCTTCCCCTCTCCGTACATTGTTTTTATCAGTAGGAATTTTGAGGACTGGGAATGGAGACGAAGGGAAGAGAGGAACGAATGAAAATGCAAAAATTCAAAGTTATTTCCCCCATATATTTACATACAACATTCACATTGAATGTTAGACACTAGATGTATATCCTCGAAATATGCACTACCTATTCTATCGTTGTATGCCATGATACCCGTAATCCGTATCCGTATTTTCCTACGTGCACAAAAAGAAAATGTTCACAGAGTTTCAGTTTATTTACATAAGGGTCTACCTGCCATTCTCCACACACACACATTCCCCTCTTGTCAACACTGGAGTTGACTAGAGACTATGGAGAGGCTATATACTCTCTCTCTCTCTTTGGTGTGTGTGTATGTGTATGTATTATAATAAGATGATGATCGGGATAGAAATTGAATGGCAATAGACTGTTTTTAATGCTTATCATCCAGTACATTCTCTCTCTCTCTGGTGTGTGTGTGTAGTAATGTGTACACTGTACATGATACCTTCAACGTACATTTTTTTAATTCGACTATTTATACAGGCAAAAAATGTACACTTGAGCTTGTCAACTCTTGTTGAGCTGAGAAAAATGTACCCTCTCTCCTGTGTGTGTGTTTTGTACTGTATTTTGTACAGGGGAGGAGGATAGGTATGTGTGGATTGGGAAAAGGGAGTGAGGGATGCAAGTTAAGTCAAGGAATCAGAAAAACTTACAGTTATGGAACGAATGAGACGGAACGATCGAACATTTTCGACAATCTTTTTCCTTTTCCCCGCAACAAACATCCATCTCCATCATTATTATTACAAAGTTTTTATTTGTGTGTGTGTGTATGTATTTGCCACTATTCGCAATTTGCTTATGTGTAAGAGAGCGAGAGGGTTATTTGTAAATGAGAGGTGGAAGTTACCTTGTACACTGCAATTATTTTTTGGAAATTACAAAATGTAATGTTGTGTCATGTGTCATGTTTAAATCTTCTCTTGCTTTTCATTCTAAACTCAACATTCTTGTGTGTGCGTATGTGTTGCTGTGTACATGACACATGTGGATGAATGGGAGGGAAAATGATTTCACTGAAAAAGTTTAAATGTGAAATGAATAATTGTGATTATATTTTATGGAGGGATTAAATATTTTAATTTGTTTTTGATTTTCTAGAATGATTAGCAGTATGGAAGGAATGACGACTGTCGGAGCAGGCGGTGGTGGTCCCATCCTTCAAACCATTCCCAACGGTGATCAGGATTCCAAGAAGAAACGTGAGTTATCCCTTTTTATTTTAAAAATAATTTTTCAAAATTTTGAATTATATTTTTGTAGAAATATTTTATAGGTTTTTTTTGCATACTAGGATTTTGCATTCAAAGAATTCCTTCTTTTTAGAGTACATATGTAAGGGGCAGGGGATTTTCCTTGAAAATCTTGAGAGACAGTTTCCTTTTTTAAGTTTTTTTGAAAACAAAAAAAATTCTGAAAAAATTGGAACAATATATACGTGCATGTATACGTCGTGATTTATGGGTTTGTATGGTCCTATTATAATAGCATTATCAAAAAAAAGTGTTCCTAGAATCCTTCATCTCTTTCCCTCTCTCTGTTAATTTTACGGGGAAAACTTTAAAGAATGACATAATAAAAGTGTTAATAAAAAATTTTGGAAGAAGGAAGAGACTCGCGAGTGCGAGATGGGAGAGAGAGAGAGGGACAAGCAAAAATTTCCCTGGTGCTGAGTGACTGCTTTCAATTCTCATTCCAAGTTTTCTCACCCAAATCAAAATCAAGCTGAGAAGGGATGAGAGGAAAGAATAGGAAAGCAAAAAGTATCCATGTGTCTTTGTCTGTGTGTGGGGTTGTTTTTATTAATATTATTTTACAACAGGATAGTTGTAGTAGTAGCGTAAAATTGTGCACAAGGTAAACGACGATTCTTTTTTTCTTCTCTCATTCCATGTGACAAAATGATGAAAGATTGCTGAGTGGCTGGAGGACACTCGAAAAATATTTTTGTAAAAAAGAGATATTCACGAAAGCTTAAAAAATGTCTAAATTTTCTCCACACTAAATTCTACTATTATGGAAAAAATGTGGAATAAACAATAGACAATTTGAGCATCTTTTTTAATATTTATTAAAAGCTTCCTGGCTGGTCATCCAAAATAAACAACAATAAATAATTAAACATATCGGAAATAATCTAGTAAAAAATAGAGCTGGATGAAAAATTCAAAAATTATCAGATTTCCGAATCACACACACAAACACACACATGTAGACTATGCTTGACTACAACAGACAGTCCTCAACCCAGATTTATGAGACACAAAGTAGAGTAGAATAGGGTCGGCTTACATTATGAGGGGCGTACGGGGAAATATTATGATGTTCCAAAGCACAATTATTGTCATACTCTCCCTCTGTCTATATATACTTATACTTGTGCATAGGTATTCTATTTGTATATCCAAATGATGGGACAACAATAACGTAATACCCATATACAGGCCGGGGAGACTTATTCCGAACAATCGAAAATATTTTATTACCATTAGACACGATGACTATGAATATCCCGAAGTCCCTCAATGTGTTCCCCATGAAAGTGGTGGATGGTTCGAAGTCTTTTTTCCCAACTCGAAAAGACTTGAGTAGCCTTTTCAGTGGTCACTTTGTCCCACTCCTCTTTCAATAGTTTCCAGAGACCCTTCAGTGTGGTTGCTCGTCTCGTTGCAATTGCTTGTTTGAGGTGACCAAATCCATAGAAATCCAACGGGCTTTCGTCTGGACACTTGACAGGTATCCTAGTTGACTCCACCAGAGTGATTCCGGTTCTTTCTTTCAAACCCGCCGCATAGGCCTTTGTGAAACCCGCCGTGTGTGAAGTTGCCTTGTCATGGTGAACAGAAACTTTGGATGTGTCTTCACCATATAATTTTGGGACTTCTACTTCCGATAATGACTCCAAAACATGCTTCACATAGTAGTCTGCATTAATTTTAACCTTTAGTGGAACTTGGATGAGAGGAAGGGGTCCCCTGCCCGTTAGTGCAACGACTACCATGATCTTGCCAGAAAAGTTTTCTGTTTCCTCATTCACATACTCTTCAATTTCTTGCCTCTCTTCAGCGTAAAAAATTGGATTAGATTTGTTACAATCTTGAAGATAGAACCATGCCTTATCGAGTGTGACAGTGAATTCGGTCTGGTCACCAGCTATGTACTCGTACAGGAGGCGGGAATTAGTCTTGCGGTTTTGCTTATGTGCTGGCGTTAGGACATGACCCTTGACCTTCTTGAATGTCTTAAGTCCCAAATCTTTATAAATGATGGTCCGGATGGTCCGGGGAGTCGTCTTAAGTATGTTTGCCATGATATTTTGTGTGGGCAGGTTTTCTTTTCAGGCAAATAGCCGAACCCGCCGAATTGCTGCTTTTGACCTAATTCTTCTTGGGTATTCCCGTGGCTGTTTCAAGACCAATTTTCTTGGCTTCACGGCGCTTTCTAACATCATTCACTATTTCATGAATTGCGGTCCTACCAATCCTGATTCCATCACTCTGAAGGTGACTTTTGATCACTTGAAGGGAGAAATTTGCTCTGGAAAGTTGCCTGACGGCCTCCGGAACTTCCGGGCGGGTTTTCTTCGGCATTTTTAGATTTTGGATTTTTTTAAAAAATATTTTTAGAAGAAAATATAATTACCCGTGACCTATTTGAACCTTGGCGGCCTAAACTAAAACCTGTCCATGTAGGACACCATTTTTGATTGTTCGGAATAAGTGTCCCCGGCCAGTAATAGAGTGATGTGGGTGCAAGAGTTAGTTTGTAAGGACAAAAACTTTGTGGTTCTTTTTCCATACTCACACTATACATGTATACACAATACACAATATCAAAATGATGTGTGTAAAAAAATCCTGATGGTGTGTCTTCCCACCCTCCCACACTAAATAATTGTGTGTGTGTGTGTGTGTGTGATGTGCAGGTATTACTATATGAGGATTAAATATGTAATAAGGATTTTTAGTCTGTCTCCACCCGCCGTTGTCATGAGGAGGAAAAAGCAAAACTAGCAAAAGATGCTCTCTTCTTCCTTTCTCTCTCTCTCTCTCTCACACACACACACATACATGATTTGTTATTATAGAATATTTGAATTTGACCATAGAACAGACAACATATTATACGATACATATATTATGGATACTGTTTTCCCCCTCCTCTTGCGTCTCTGTGTGTTTATATGTGTAGTGTCTACTCCATGCTGTGCCTTAGACTACACACACACACTCCTCCTCTCCACTCCATTCCACTCTACTGTGTTTGGAGTGTAAAAAATGAACCGGAAATAGCAGGGCAGTAGAATAAAAGAGACATCCGGCCGACTAATTATTATTTTCGTCGTCGTTCCTCCAATTCTCCACGACGCTCTCCTACTCCATATATCTAGATACAGAGCAGAGTAGAGAGAGAGACACACACACACAGATTTTCAGAGTATCATGGCAATATGAAAAATAAATACATGTATAAATGCATCATATATTTGCATTTACATTTGTTATTTGTATTTCTCTCTATTCTACAACTCATCGTCATCATCTACCACGTTTCAATGTTCCACTGCAACGGATTTTACCTAGATTTTTCATAGGCAAATTCATTTCACACACACACACACACAAGTACACATGATACCCTCACACATGACACACACACATTCCCTCCCTCCCATTTGTAAGAGAGACACCGAGAGAGTTAAGTCCTTCCTTACATGATAAAGGACACAAAGACTGGAAAGGACGGAAGGCTTTAGAGGTATGTGTGTGTGTGTGAAGGCAAAAGTCAGTAGTCAGTTGGACAGGTAGTTTCATCAAAATTTCCCATGCATGCTTTTGCAGTCATGGAAAATATGCGAGAGGGAGAGGGAGAGAGGACCAGATTTCCTCAACACACCGTCCCATGCTAAGCTGTGTGTATTACTATTATGTTATGTTGTGTTATCCAATGCCATGTGTTTCTCTCAAAAATAAAGAAACAACACACAATACACATTCTGTGTGCAGAGAAACAAGAAATTGAGAATGAGAACAAGATGTAGAAGAAGAAGAACAACAACTGCTTTCCCCTCCATTCCTTACCTTGCCTCACCTACGCTCCTATAACTTACGTTACTTTTTTCCCCTTCTTCATTTTTATTTCCCGCTAATCAAGTCCAAGCAATTATTATTATGATGAACATAAGAGTCAAGGTTTCCTAACGGCCCTCACTCTTCACAAAAGTCGCCAAAAAAATTACTCCACCATCCAGGTGAGGGAGTACAATTACAATTGGAATGAAAAAATGGACAAGAGAACTACTTTTTCATACAAAAAGGTATGAGCGTGATTGTGAGAGCACCTGTAATCCTCTTTGAATGTCTAGGTCAAATAAAATGTGAATTTCTAGACACTCTTAATTTCTTTACACTAACTTTAAAAACAATTTGAATTTGAATTAACTTCAAAACCCAAGGGTTAAATTTGTCGGTAGACGATACAATTTTATTAGATTATATTCTGTGTGTGTGTGATTTTTTATGGCTGACTTAAAAGGGGTTAGTTGGGTTGATGGATTAAATGTGGAAATGATAATAATTTTCGGAAGGAAGGGGGAACTTCACCAACAAAAATAATGGAGAGAAGGATTTATGGAGAACTTTTTTTTAGGGTGGGGACTTTTTAAGGGATATTTTGCATGCAATCTAATTCAAGGATCGAAGAGGGAGAAGTGTACACTAGTGTGTGTGTGTGTGTGTGAAGGAGGATAGGACAGGTATAGGGGACAGGTACTTGATTGTTATTGTTGTTGTAGTGTACAGGTGTATGGACATATGTACTCATACTCTGCAATGTAGTCTGTGGATATGTGTGTGAGAGAGACAGAGAGAGGGTAAATGGTTTTGTAAAGTGGAACACAACTTGTCGGTTTGTGTCGGTGACTAAAGGGGTAACTGTGTAAAAACAGAGGAGAGAGACTACTAGCTGCATAATAATAGAGAAAAAGGGTGTATTTTTGTGTTGAATGGACTGATGATAAAATTGGGGGTGAGTGGAAATGAAGGGAAGGATGTAGGCACACACACACACACAGGTAGTCAGACACACACAGATAGGGAGGGAGGGAGAGACGAAGGTGTCTCCTGTGGCTCTCTTCTGCGTGAGAAATTTAATCGTGGGAAATATCGGATCCCAATTGATGATCTTTTTCCTCAATTTTTTCTCCCTTGCCACCAATTCTTAAAAAGTCTTCACTTTTTGATGAAACAATCCGCCAACTCATCCTTACAAATCTGTTTCAATCCAAATCTCAGTCGAAAAAGCTCAAAAACTCCCCGTCCACATGTATTACGCACATACAGTAGTTACCCTATCTTATGAGTAGACATCTCCTCCTCTTCTTCTGTACACACACACACACACACATGAGATGTAGTGGAGGAGACGCATCTTCATCTTTCATCTCCCTCTTCTCCACCTCCTCCTTGTTGTTGTTTAAATTCAAATGCTATGCCTAAATACATTTTCTCTCTTTTTTAGCAGTCCTCTCACAGAATACACAAGTAGACACACACTCAGACAACATACATAAGCTGCGCTTCCTTTAACTACAAATTTTAAAAAACTTGTAATTCAATGAACAAGACTTACTGTCTCAATCTAACCCTCTCTCTCTCTCTCTGAGTGTGTGTGTGTGTCTCCTACTCTCTGTGTATCTGTAGAGTGTGATCCTCCGTTTTTTGTGTGTTGTCTTTGAATCGTCTCATTGCTCCCCAAACCCTTTTGTTCCGAAACTACTAAAGAGGGGCTATAAAGAGTTTACAAGTTCAATTGAGCATCAACGACGACAACAAGAAGAACAAGAAAGGAGGAATACAGAGAAAAAGGGAGTCCGACCAGGACACTCTGTCTTTTTTTTGCTCAATTTATATAATATGTACAGATCACAAATCTACATAAAATGATACGGATGCTGTTTGTTATAGGGAGTACTCTGTACTCTGTTCAGCAAAACAACTACGCAAACTAATAGAGCTTTTATTTACACCTCTTCTCTCTCTCTCTCTCAACTCTTTCCAGTGTAATATCACCTGGGCAGACAGGACAGATATTGGAGGAGGAAGAGAGTAAATTGTAAACAGGTCAAGTGAACCTGAATGACTTGTGCGAACTCCACGCAAAAAATATATATTGTACTACTTTGATTTTTTTGTGGATTTATTTAATTAGCAAAAGCTTTGAACTTTGTCTTCTAGCCTCATCTATTTAATTCAGAGCTTCGTGAATTAATTGAGCTCTTTAATTGGCTGTCACAATTTTAGGAATACGGGAAAAATGTTTCAGAAAAATTTGAAACTTTTTTGACAAAATAATTATTCCCTGACATCCACTCTTCCTGTGACATTGACAGTGACTGTGAGAAGGGATTCTGTCCTTGTTACTGTATTCTTGGATTTTTGTTTTTGGTGGTCTTATAAATTATCCCATCTTTCTCTCTCTCTCTTATCATATGGCCACTATAGAAACATACGTATATAAACAGAAGAGATGTACTGAGGAGGAAGGTTTGAGTGATAGTAAAATAGTCTTGAAAATTTAGTTGGATGAATCAGCAAATATGTGGAAGGGAAAATCCTCTCTTATGTGTATGTGTGTGTGTGTCTGGTTTAACTATTTTTATTCAACATCAGCATTAAAGGCAAGAGGAACACATCATGATGATGATCATCCAACATCAAACCCCACAGGAGGCAATGAAGATGTTAAAACAATTGTTCTTCTTTTTCAACAGAATACTTTCCTACCAAATTCCCTCTCTCTCTCCTTCTTCTTCTTCTTTCTTACTACGATTCTCCTTTCCCTCATTTCCCTTTGCATTATTCTTGAAAACCCTCTCTCTCTCAATGTGAATTATATATCAGAGGAAAAAACAACGTCAATTTCCCTACACTGTACAGTGTATACACATACTTTATATTATGTAATTGTTTCTTTATGTAATCACCTGTACATGATGTATGTACTTACTCTTCTATAATCCCTTTTCCCTTGGAGTTATAAAAATTGTCCTCATCCCACACATTGTGCTGTGTCAATGTTGAAAGAATTAGGAGAGGAGACAAAACAATTATTAATTTTTTTGTGTATTTATGTAGAAACTTGGGCGATGGAGAGAGCTGTGTGTCTCTGTGTGTGTAATTTAATATTAGATTAAGAAAATAAAAGTGTTGGCGGTGTGTGTGTGTTTGTGTACACAACACACCATGCTGCTGTTGACTTGACAGTCGTTTTATTTGTGTGTGGGCTGGAGGAATTAAAGGAATTGATGATGGGGAGAGAAAGACACACACACAGAAGGGGAGAAGGGAGTTAAAGGAGATAAGGGAGTTTTTACAGATCAAAAGAATCATCCTCTCCTTCCCTCCTGCATCTTCTCTCTCTCTTTCTCTTGTCCACGTACATCTTAAATAGGAATCTCTTAAATTAGATTAGCGGAACAAAGGAACTCCGGGAGATACGGAGAGGAACAGCAGCAGAAGTAGAAGGTAGAAAAAAAATTTGGAGAATGAAAAACGACTAATAGAATACCCATATATGTATTACACTGTATATGTATATGTTTTGGATAATCCTAGAGAATTTTTTTAGAGACTCTTGATCTGAATATCTTTCTCTTCAATGAATGTTTTTTGTCTGAGGAGATGGGAAGGAGGAGGAGAGCAAATAAACTCTGACTTTATTTTGTCTTGTTTTGAAACAAAATTCTGATAGAGGAGAAAAAACAGTCGACTTCTTCCACATGCCAATGTCAATGGGGGTTACTTTTAATTGTGATTTCTCTGGGTTTTTTCCTTAAATTTGCTCTGTTTGCAAAGTCTGTATTCTACAGTCTACTGCTAAAGTTCAAATCTCCATTATTCGATCAATTCACATTTTTGTTTGGATCGTGAAAGCAGTGTGAGGTTCATGAAAATTCCTCGAACATTTTCTTAAAAGTCTTGTGCAGGGATTGAAGGTCACGGGAAATTATTCACTTTTTAATTGTTATTGACTTTGTACATCCTTGGGTAAAATGTAGACATGTAGATTTCATTAGATTTCCAATTCTGTCTGATTAGCTGATTCTGTTTTGGCACGACGAGGCTTTATAAATGAATCCTCAAAAAATGCCCAAGACTGAAGTGCATGTACAGTAAATACGAGAGAGAGACAGTGTGTGTGTGTAAAAGAGAGCCGGACTTTAAGAATGAAAAATAACTTGACTGTTTTTCCATCGGTAGCTCAAACCAATGGAGGAGGTAGACACACACACATAGACAAACGTATAAGAAGAGGAGTGCAGAGAATGACGACAGGAAGTTGCATCTTTTTTTCCACCAGAACCAGCACCAGAATTTTACCTACATGAATAAAATGTTCTTACATACTATTGTACAGGGATGGAGAGGAGAGAGAGAGGAAAAAAAGTTTCTACTTTTTGTGGATACACACCACACTACACCTTCCACACAGTACAGTGTGTGTGTATCTACACACACACACACACACTCAGCTCTCTTTTTATTAACTACCTCACTCTCTGACTATTCTCTGAGTATATCTCATCCCATATAAAAAAAGGTGTATACTTTGTCTCCATAATTTTGATGCAAGGATATTTTTCACAAGTTTTACTGCATTGCATTGCATTACAATGGTATTGATAGAGAGTCACACAAAAAAATAGTGACAAATGGCAACAGCTAAAATTTTCCAAAATGCATGACCAAGGATGAAGAAAAGTAGCCTACAATTCTTCTAGTAGGAGTGTATGGTTTACTTATCGAATGTCGTACAATTCGTCTCTACAATTCTATTTGTGGAAAGATGAAGGAAGAGTGTGCTAATAAAATATGGGACTGAGCACATGGAAATCCAGCAAAATATCCCATGATGAGAATAGAAGCTGTCGCCTCTTTTCTCCTCATCAGAGAGGAGGATACAACGTGTATCATATCCTGCAACCTGTCCAGCCTCTATCTAATGTGAGCATTGTACTGTGTACATTGTGTGTATTTGTGTAGACTGTAGTGTATTGTGTTGGGACAGTTTGTAGAGGGATTTGTATTGGTGAGGGGTATTTAGGAAACCTGGACTCTCTTGTCTGAGGCTTTAGTTTTACCTGTATTTTTACCTTCTCTGCTCTCTCAGTTGAATGCAATGGCTACATGTGTTGTGGCTCAAGAGAGTGGGTCTGGGAGGGAAGAGAAGAGAGAGAATCAAAGGGGGTAGTGGTAGTGCGTAATCATGACTTCCGGTTGGTCTTTTTTATGTTGCATATCAACTCTTCTTAATCTGGAATTTTGCCTGAGGGCCCCCTCCCTCCAATTCAAAATCCCCAATTCACAAACTCTATGAACCATCATCATCACATGACGACCACATACACACACACACGGGACACGGTTTTGTCCCTTCCTTTGGATTAATATGGAATCTTGAAATAGGTTTTACTCTAGTGGAAGATCTGATTTCAGGGAGACTTTGACTCATGAAATCAAAGTCAATGTGGACTTTTGCAATTACTGTCGAATTTAATTGAGCTCTAATCCATCAGCTGCAGAGTATGTGGTAAATGGAATTAATTATTAATGATAGAAATTACTGTCCACATAATTTTGTTAGCAATCTCTGTTCAGATAGGAATGACTATGAAAATTTGTAAAACTTTTTTTTCACACAAAGAGTAAAAAACGAATTAAATAGTTAAATAGGTCTAGCCATTCAGCTCCATTAAAATGTGTTGCTACTGTCGCTGTTGTTTTAAGTATATGAGTGTTAAATTGGTCAATGTTTTTTTTCTTCCCCATTTTGACTAGGTACTTCTTCTTTTGTCAGTCCTCTCTCTCTCTCTTGTGTGTGTGTACTGTACATTGCATTTTTGGACTGTTCATGCAGTCGTCATCCGCTTGTTGTGTGTTGTGTGTGTGTGTCGTCGTCGTTAGCACACAGTCGACAGTGATGGAAGTTTTTTAAAAAAACGACAAAGATACAAGATAAAAATGACACGTACTTGGAGGGGGAGGAGGCGGCGTATTAAGACAGAAAGAGTGAGAGAGAGAGAGATGGAGAGGGGCAAGAAATTTTCAGCCTAAAGAAAGATTGATTCCTCTCTGACTGTGTCTTCTTGTTCTTGTTGCTGCTGTCTCATTGTACTTTTATATGTCCTCCTCCTCTTCTACTATTACATTCCTCTACATGTTATTCTACGGAGGGAGGAGAAGAGGGGATGACAAAGTTTTGTAGTTTTTAAGTTGAAAATGCGTGTATTTCTATGTATATATACGTGCGTGTGTCTCTCTCTTTATCCTCATCTCCTCTTTTGCTTCTCCAATTTTTGATGGCATTGGTTTAGCCTGAAACAACTTCCATTCCATCGTCACTTTTTCCTATATACACTCTCTTAATATTAGAGAGAGAGGGAGGGAGGGAGAGAGGAGAGGGGAATAAATCCACGTGTTCCCCAATCTTTTTGTCTTGAAGCCTGAACACGTAATTTATATACTTATTGCAAGTAACTGGTCTTTTCCGTCTCCGTTTTATCGTATCGTCATCATCCACCACCACAGAGCATAATATATAAATATATATCATACATAGATTGACTCACAAGGGAAGAGAAAGAAGGGCTACATTTTATGTACCAACTTTCAAACTTGAAACCCACACTCTCACAACAAAAACTATAAAATCCATCCTTTGTGTGTGTGTGTGTGTGTAGGATGGGTAAAAAGTTTTTGGCCAAATTCAAGTTCCTACATTGAGAAATTTCATGAGGTTGAGAGAATGAAAAAAAATGTGATGATGTGATGTGTCCTACACACACACACACACACACACACACAACATCATACACGAGGGAAAGAGACAGGACACAAGACAGAGGCAAGCGAAGAGTTTGGTGGAAAACCAAAGCTAATGGTAATATCAACTTGGCCAAAGAAAATCTAAATTTTCTTTACACATTTTGATAGGATCAAAACCAAAATTTACATTTGACATTGTCTCCAATTTATCATCACAATAGTTTAGAAATTAACTTGATTGTATATACTTAAGCATCAGAGCCGACGTGGCAGTTGCAATTAAATGGGAAAAAATAATGACAGATTCAATTAAACATTTTTTTAATTGCTTGAGATTGCCTCGTGGTTTTAAAGGAATCCATCTTTTTTCACAACCCGTTTTTCAGTGTACATTGTAAATTTTTGCAAAAATATTTTTATTGAGGGAAAACATTAGGTAGGAAGGAGAATTAATGATTTTTATCATAAAAAATAGTTGATTAGTCCAAAATCCTTCCAGTCTTCACACATTTATGATTTAACATTCTGATCAGACAGTGGTGTGTGTCTGTGTGGAATTACCTAATGACTCATATTTACCTGGAAAGGTACATGCCCACTGTGTGTGTGGTGTGTATTTTACTTATTCACTTACACTAGACAGTGGAAGTGTGGAAGTACATTGAGAAAATATGGGGAAAAAATGTGGTGCATCATGAGCATCACAGTCGAATGCTCACAATTCAAAACAATACGAGAGAAGGGATCTAATGACCCTCTACATATACAGTACACACAGTCCCACTTTTTTGAAATACTTGTAGTGTATCCACAATAACAATTTTTGTGTGTGTGGATTGTGTACGCGTGGAGTAGTTGATAGAGAAAAAAAAGTAAGAATTCATTCGCTTCATTTACTCACGCTCTTGTGGCTCTGATGAGTCAAAATAAAGTTTTCGAAAAATTCTGGATGATAATTAGACGAGCTACCCATGTGTAGGACTTTATATAATTGTTCCACATTATTACTTCTCCGAGTTCTCTGTGTGTAGTTGAGTGTGGGTGGGTGGGGGAGAAACAATTGCCTATGTATGTCTTGTCTACGAGTTTCTACGAGGAAAAAAGGATTCAATTCTTGTATTCTTGTACATTGGATGGAAGAAGGGAAGACGAGCACTGCTGGACAAACCACACAAAAAAATGTGAACGAGTTGTCTGGATAAAAAAATGAACTCGTTTAGAATTAAACCATGTATGATTATGATTAACCTTCATCCGCCAACTCCAAATCCGAGACACACACACAACGATACATACTCTTGGAGGAGGGAGGGAGTACACAATGCAATTCTTGTGCATTTGATATTAGCAAAAGGAAATGTATCGCTAAATACATCTTCTTTTATAAAATATGTATTTAATGAGTGGAAGAAGGGATATTTCTCTGTGTAAATCTAGTTTAGTTAAATACAGACGCAGACACACACACACACAGATGAGGGAGACAAGACATGCAATGAGGTCATCATTTATCGATTTCCTAGATCATCATCAACATCATCGTATAATCAACAATTTATAGAAAGGAAAACAAGTTAAAAAGTCCTCATCACGATCTTCCTTCCTCTTCTCTTGTCTTCTCTTCTTCACATTGTTTTCCAAGCCGACGTTCAGCCTATAATACTCTGTAATGTATGTATTAAAAGGTGAGGAAACTATTAGGAGAGAATGTATCGTAAATAATGTATGGTGGACTGATCATGTAAAACTTTTTCTTTCATAGATAGCATTTCTCTCCTCCATGAACGGAGAAGGGAGGCTGATGGGAGATAATTCAAATGTACACTGTGTGTGTGTAGATGTGTATGTGTGTGAAATTCATAAGTATTTGAAAAACATAGAGGGATGGAAGCCATAAAGTCCGGGTGGAAGAGAGAGAGGAAAAAAGGAACGGAGAGTCATTATAATTTTGTTCACTGTTTACTTTTACCTTTTGACTTTTTGCGAAGACTCTCTCTGCGTCTGCTTCTCTTTTTCTTTTCCCTTGCCGAGGTTTCTTCTTCATCTGCTCCTCCTGCATCCTCCTCCTCCCTCTTCTTCTTCTTCTTGAGAGAGAGAGACTGATGCTCCCGGTGATAAGTGCATGTTCCCTTTATTATAGGATTAGGGGCTTAGCCATGAAATGGCTAATAACTAATTGTCAGGTAGTTATTTTCCCTTTGATCTCAGCCTCGTGATAACATTCACATTTCAAATACCCTCCCCCTCCGCTGTTTTCTTCTTTCAGCCCTTCGCTCCCTTTACTCAATATTAAAAGTAACTATAAATTTTACCCCCTCTTTTACTCTACACCCTCTCCATTCTCTAATTTATTCTTTATCTTTGACCATTACATCCACTCGCAGTGTGTGTGTGTGCAAGACATTTACCATCATCACAATCCTTCATTCCTGATTCCACACACACAATTTGTAATCTAATTCTGGATCTTGCATATTTCCATTTCATGTGTATTTTTCGTTCCTTCGGATGATCAGGATGCGTGTTTGTTCATACAACACCCATTTGCAAATTAAAAGTATGACGAAAATAGCACAATTTACAAAATTCACACACACGTGCGAATACGTATGAAACTCCGGATCCTATTTTATAATTTAAGAAATAAATCTTTTATAAAATATTGTAGTCTGAAAATGTGAAGAAATGTTGCAATTTCCTAAAAACATATTTTCCCTGGAAAAACACACACACTCTCTCTCACACACACACAGTGTAATGTGTGTGTGTGACAAAGTTTTCTCTCTCTCCAAACTTTTCCTCGTTTGTTGGATGAAATTCAAGTCTCTCTCTCTTCCTCCCATGTTAGTCCCTCATACTCTTAGTAAAGAGTGGTAACGACTCCTCCTAATAATCTTGTCTCTTTGGACCTTAGACACACACACACACACGGAGTTGAGTGGAGGCAGAGCTATAATAGGAATTAAAAAGATGATTATATACTGCGTAACCAGGGATACACTTTCATAGAGACATTAAATACAGCGTACACACTCCATGGGAGCTTCTCCTTGTAGAGTACAGTGTACACTGTGTGTGGGATGGAGGCTGCTGGAAAATGAAGAAAAGGAGGAGGAGGAGAGGATGGAGCAGAAGACAGTCTCTTTATATTAAAGAATAATAATCAGAGAGTCTGTCTAATGGAGTCACGGAATTGTGAGCACGCGGGCGGCATGAGCATCAGCACCAGTCCCAACACCCGGCCCCCCCCCACAAAACCAGCCCTCACTCTCTCCTTCCCATGAATCTTCCTCCCTTCTTTCAAAAAGGAGGAGAAGAGTCGCGGCTACGGATCTCCGAGAGAGAGAGAGAGAGAGAACATCTTCCCTTCTTTCTCATTTTCTAAACATATTTCCTTCCTCTCCCTCCCTCCTTTTACACACATTAGCTAATCGCGGCAGCCAACATTTTTCTTCCTCTATCTTCCCCTCCTCACCCTCTCTCTCCGCTGTACATGGTCCTTTGCTCTTCTGCCAAAAAAATGAGCCATTTTGCGAAGACCAAAATTAAAGCACACACATATACACACACACGCAAGATCCAGTATACAACATACAGTGTAGTTGATGATAAAGAGAGGAGAAAAAAGAGAGAATATAATAAAAGAGATCCGTCCACTCCTCGTGTGATAATAATGAGAAGAGCCACAACCTAGCTCAAAGCCAGACAGGTCCAGATTCAAATCTTGCTTTTGTGCTCTCTCTCTGTTGTGTGTGTGTGTTGAGAGAGAGAGGCTTCGTCATTTTTATCGTGAAAACTAGATGTAAGTAAACGGGAGGAGGATGGAAATATTTAGGGAAAAAAATTGTACTCTTTTCCTGTGTAACCATCCTCCCTCATTTTGTAAGATAGAAGTGGAAGAGAGGAAGAGAGAGATGAAAAAAATTAAACAGTATCTTCCATATAGCACACATATAGTATAGTATATAAATTTGAAGATAGTGCGTCACTACTCTGTGCAGAGAGAGAGATTGTCTTCTCCACCCCCGCCAGTTTTTTAGGATCCTTTTTTAGGGACTATGTACATTTCGTAAGTTGTAGAATTTTTGCACCATTTTCGGAGAAAGGAGGATAGGACACATAGTTTTGATGATGATGGCGTAATTTGTATTCCTCTGGATTTTTCCTAGAGTTCTGAAGCTCAAAGAGTTGAGAGTTGAATATTGAATGGTTTGAAAAATTTTTCAAAGGCAAGTTGACTCCTCCAGGATAATTAGTGTTGACTAATGAGTGGTTTTTCTTTCTGGAGTTGAAATGAATTCAAAGAAAAGAAGCACACGGTTTTTCACAAGTCTCGAAGGGATTAGAGCGGAAGATGAGGTTGTGCGTGTGTGTGGTGCGGGATTTTGGAAGAAATGAGATTTAGAATTTAAAAAAATATTGAGGATAATTTTTTACAAAATTAATTTTGGGATTTGGTTTACATACGACATACAACGCTTGGCGTATCCGGAGTGAAGGATCCAATGCAGTTTGTATGATGAAGATTCTTGGATATGCATTACATAAAGATGTAAAATGTGAAATGGTCCAATGAGAAGGGGGAAAAGAGTAAAAGTTATTATATCTGTAGGATTAGAGATGTAAGGATGTGAGAGATGTTTGTAGGATTTAGTACAGAGGAAAAGTTTTTGATTCTCCTGTTTTTAATTTATGAGTGGTCCACCCTACAAATTGTTACATGATTTTTAAATTTATGTTTATGACCCGTACTTCTCTTCCCTCTCTCTCATTTCGTACAGCATATGAGAGAGAACGTATGTGAGCTAAAATGAGGAGTCAGTGTTTTAGCTGTGGTCCTTTTTTATTACCTCTTTAATTTCACAACCGATCCTTCATTACGTGAGGCAATCATTGTTATTAATGTAAATTGAAACGATTGCATTGCACATTTTTTTGCGTTAGCTAATTATGAATTTTAGTGGACAGGCCACAGAGAATTCATTTAAAAATAATTTCAAGTAGAAATATTGAGTTTTAAACTAATTTTTGTAAATAATATTGACAAAATATTGAATTGAATAATTGTGAACGTTCCATTTAAAGCTTCCGTCCTTCTTGAATCCAAGAAATACAGAAATATTGGTCACTGAGCAGCATCTCTCTTCTTCTTACAAGAATGAAGAAAGATGATAATGTCTAATTTTTACTGCTTCTTCTCCACATCTTGTCGTCATTCTGCCGTGCCTTGTTGTTGTTGTGTTGTGGCTTTTGAGGGAACAAGCTAAAGAGGACAGAGACTTTACGACTCTTCATGTTCATGATCATCATGTCATTAGGAGTGTAACGTGTGGCGTACTGCGTTGAAAGGGTCAGCAGTTAGCAAGTTAACAACACCACTTTACAAGTCAGCACACACACACACACACATTTTTTTTTATCTTCCCATATGTTCCATCTAAACCCACACACTTCTGCCGCACACACACTTTACACTATAACACGCAAAAGACCCTTTGAGTATGTTATGTAGTGGGCCCCTTTTTTGTAGTCTCCAAAGTTCAACTCTCTTCAAATTACTTCTTATCCATCCCTACAAGAGAAGAAGATCCACAGAGGGAAAAAAAGAGCGTGGAGAAGAAAGAGATTTTTATATAAAATACACAAACACAATATGAAAATAGGGACTGACATGCATGTGGTTTTTTGTATACTAATGTGTGTGTGTGTGTAGGAGGCTCATATGATGATCTTGTTCGTGTTGTTGACTGTACTGGATGAAACGTTTCGGAGGAGAGCCATGTAATCATAATCATCACCATGGCTGATGGACGAGTTATTAATGGTGGTCGTTCTGTGGCTTTTCATCTCTCTCTCTCCGGCATAACTATCTTGTCTCTTCCCTTCACTCTGTCCGGGTGAAAAAGGGATTTGCATAAATGAGACAGAGAGAGAGAGAAGAATTTTCTCCATCGACAAAAGTCAAAGTAAAAGCAAAGGTTGACAAAGACCAGGACAAGATGGCGCCCCCAGCGCCCAGAGATCCTACACGCGATTTTCACTGGGGGACCCTAATCATGATAAAGGACTAGAGTGTACTAAAAAATTGTGAAAAATAATACATACATATGATTAGGATGTAGATTCTTTTCTCTATTTTCATAAGTTTTCTTGTTGGGGGATGTCAGTGGAGAAATTACATTTTATGATTGTCACAATGGAAGAGAAGGATTGTCATAAATCAGGAGAGTTGATTATGACATAATAGTCCTATGACTTGGGATATGATTAAGACAATTAATTATAGTTATTAAATGTGTAATTTCCCAAGGTACCAAAGGGGGAAAGGGATGAAGAGGAGAGGATGTAGGATGTAAGAAAGGGGTTGAAGGGGAGGGACTGGATGCAAATGAAAAGGGATTAAAATGTGACACAAGGGATTTTCTTCAACAAATGGATATTTATTGACAAGTTGACTAATTTGAATTTTTCTTTTTAGAATTAAAATTTGTAGAGTTAATTTTCATTACTCTCTACTATTTATTGGCGAAAATAACTACAGTAGAAAGTTAATTTTAATGTGGGATTTAAAATTCCTATTAATTGTGTAATAAATTCACAATTTTTTTCCTCTGCGTTCACATGAACGTAACTTGAAAAATCTTGACTACAAAATATTGAATTGATAGGGGGATGAGAAGGGAAGGATTTACGAGCAAATTCTCTCCCCCTTCCTCTCTTCCTCTCTGTCTGTGATATTATTACAAGGAAAAACGTACTGTCGTTTATGAATTGCATTTTGTATTGTGAGTGTGGTCCTGGGGGAGAAAAGCGTTTGAAAAAAATTGAGAGAGAGAGATAGAGTGTGGAATTCTCAAGAGTTTTCAAATGGGACACTCGGCAACTGGAAAAGGGCAAATTTTTTGGGTGTACATCACATCTGTATCCTCATAAAGAGAAGAGTAGAGGAAAAAAAGGGCCTTTATCGTTGATGACATCACATTAGCGGAATAGACTTCCACACACACATACACACAGGCATACCTTATACGTACTTTTCATTAAATGACATTATCATTAGTATTAGGGAATATGAATGGGAGTATAGGAGAGACAGAGGAGAAAAGGAAAAAAAATGAACAATCAAAAGACAATAGCGGAAATTTCATTTTCGGATTCCCAAAGTACATTCCAGCCTCAGTTCCTAGCTGTAGCTCTAGCTAAAAATGAAATGATGATGACTTGAGGGAGAAGGAAAAAAATTGTGGAGAATTATATTGACAAAAGAAAAAAAAGGATCAGGTGGATTTTGGTCTTATGTGCGTGTGTACATTCTCTGTAATATGGTGTAAGCCTTGAAATAAAATGTGGAAGGACACAAGATTCTTAGATTAGCTCTTATAGTCTGAGGGCACAGATTTATACAGACACACACACACACTTGTAAAGTCTATTTGATAGGATGGATAGATACAGGGCGAAGAAGGAGGATTTATTGACGTTGAGACTAATTGACTCATCATCATCAGATGAAGATAAGCAATCTGAACACAGTTTTCATGTGTCAGTCCTTTTGTTCCGGCCCCATCTCATATGTATGTAAAGATGTGGATGTAGAGTAGAGTAAACACACACACACACCACACGATACGATATGATGATGGTATTGGGTCGGAGATGAGGGGGCATAAATGCATGTGGATGACTGAGTACAGTCCAACTCAGTTGGGATGGATGGTGATAGGCTTAATAACGGATGGTAAAGCAGAGTGTGGATTTGTGTGGCTGCCGTATTCCTTCTGAAGGGATCCGAGGGGCTTGGAAATAAATTTTAGAAAAATTCTTCACCTTTTTAATGAAGTGATGAATGCTTAGGTTCAAAATACTCCAAGGAAATATCAAGTGTGAGACTACCGTCTGGTTTTGAAGAAGATTTGAACCCCGGGGTTGTATAGTGAAGGATACTGTGTTCAGTGAGGGGTATGTAGAGAGAGAGTGTTTGTGTGGAGGGATAAGGTTAGAAACAGATGGTCACTCTTGATAAAATATTCGTCTGTTGGTTCGCGTGCTCCGTCCAAACAATATTTCCCTAGTGAACGCTTCATCACGTCACAAATCACTTTGGAGTGAGTGTCTACAGAGGAGGAGGAGGAGGCATCGTCCGAGGTGTGTATAATACACATTGGAGCTACATACGTCTACATGTTATTACAATAAACAAACAGACACACATATTATCTCCCTTAAGTACCTAGCTAGTGTGGTATGGTCGGTAATAGATTATAGACGATGTAATCTCGGCTTTGCCGTGTTTACAACCAAACGAAACGAGTTTTCACACACACACACACACATGTATAGAGGAAGACATGAGGCGTCAACAATATTAGAGATTCAATTTTTTGGCTTCTTGACTAGGGAGAAAGATGCTTCATTAAATAATAGCAAGCGAGAGCAACATTTAATTTCATAAAATTTATAGGTAGTTAGAGCAATGATGGAAGAAGCTGCTGTGTCGATAAGGATTTTTGTAACCAAGATTTTTATCAGAGAGAGAGTGAGAGAGTGTTTAAATTGTGGCCGATGGCCTGGGATATTTTCGTGTATAATGACCCATATCAAACTATGTGTGTCTTTGTGTGTGTGTGTGTGGTACACTCGTTCACTTATCTTGAGGGCAGAATTTCGGTGTTGTTTTTATACGGATGGTTTATTTCGATAAGTTATGACATTTTAATTTGACCAACAAGTTGTTAAGCTGTCCCTTATTTTTTGAGAAAGTTTTATTTTAAAATCTGAAGAAATTAGCATAATTAAGTCGTCAATTCTGAATTTTTTTTGAAAAAAATTTTGAAGTAGTATTATTGTGTTTGTCTTGCAGGACAAGGGAAAATGGAGTCCAAATTAGCTTCTGGTATCAAAAATTAATTCTTACACAATCTACTAATTAGCTATTTAGAGAGATTGATAAGAAATTAAAGATTTCATATAAAAAGTGGAGGAAATTTCCAATGGAAAGAATTTAGGAATCATGTATCGTGTACTAATTCATAAGGTAAAGTAGAATATATTCATGGATTTGATATGGTGACCTAACAGGATTTCACACTTTAAGAAGTCAATCAAAGTGCACAATTTAAGGAGCAGAAAAAGACATCACACATATCTATGTAGTATTTGAGACTGGTATACAATTGCGTGGGGGATGAAACTAGTAATAAGACAATTTTCAAAATGTGTGGATCGAGAAACTCGAGAGTAAACCACAGACTTATTTTTATAGAGAGAAGATTTTTCCCCCGACTTTTTTTTTCTTCTCACACACACATTCACACACCATAAAAAGCTGTAATTTCATACACAGGCATACATAGAGAGAGAGACACAAATTGGAATCTCTATTGAAAATCCTATGTTGATCTCGTTAAATCCCATAATGGCTAACCGTAGCAAGGAAACAGCAAGTGAGCTCTGCATCTCTATCTCTTATCCAACAAACATCATCATCATCCCTCCATTCACAAACAATCTTCTTGTTGTGGATTTCGTGGAACCCTAAAAATAGGAGTTTGGAATCATTATACCTTGGTTATCACGGGTGTGTGTGTGTGAGAGAGAGAGAGAGATGGGAGGATACAAATTGTATCACAATCACACTTGAATTGTGCACACAAATCATTGTTAAAAAGTAGAATAATAACTTTTTCTTCCAACACCCTTCTCAACAACTCAATTTCACCCAACTTTATTTTTCAAGGCCATTTAACTGTAATTCTTTCACTCAATTGAAATGATCTCTTACAAGCTAAATTCAATTTAGCAAATTTAAAATACTAAGAATAATTTGCCAAGTGTTGACATGTCAAATTCTAACTTTCAATCCCATCTCTGTAAGCTATAGAATATACTTTTTTGCAAAAGGAATTGCCAAAGGTCACCCTATCCACCTTGTCATTTGTTTTGCAAAAAATCACATTAGTTCCAATATTTTTTTGCAAACTTCCGTTGATTTTGGAACTCCTACACCATATTCTGTATTGGATCATGAATGGTCAGTGGAGGAAAAGGAGGGAAGAATTGGGGAGAAAAAAGTTTGTACTGTTGAGTATGGATCAGTGTGACGATTTGTGTATGTGTCCCAAATGAATGACTAAAACGGAGTGACTGACTGAGAGAGTCTCTCTCTCGGTCATCAAAAACATTTCACATCGTCATCATCAGGAGTCAGTTGAGTGAGTGACTATACGCTCTGTCGATCGTCCATGGACCGTTGGTTTACTATGGATATGCATCCATTTGTATAGACACACACACACACCACACACACACACACATCCACTCTCCCACTATATGTTGTATAACCCACTCTGGAGAGTATGTACGGTTCTCTGTTATGGAGACGTCTTTCTCGGCCCATACCGAAATGATCTTGCATACCTTTCATAATATGTCTGTGCCGAGTTTTTGATGTACTTCTTATATCGGCATCCACGAACGACACACACACACAATCATCCCCCACACACACTCACTCTCTCTGTCTCACCGTACGTTCTTCGATAGTTGAGGGTACACAAGGCGGAACAGACCAAAGCCAAAAACTATCTACACTCACACACACTCACAGTATTTATAGGTTAAATTTTCATTCATGAAAATCATCAATGAAAACGTTCCTATGTGTGTGTGTGTGTATGTCTTCCAGTTGGGTCAACGACGGAAGGGAGAAAAAAAAGACACATCATAATTTTGTGAACAGATCAGGTTCCTCCTTCACTTCCACAAAATTTGTGAGTGGCAATGACACTCACATATGTAAAATATTATTATGCAAGCCAGATCATGATGACTTTGAGAATGATAGTCGGTTTGAATAGGAGAGGAAAATGGAGAGGATCATTCACTTTATTCAAATCCACGTCACCGTTCAATTTTACGGAAGGATAAATACTTATTCTTTTCATGGAGGGGAACAGTACCGTTTTGGACATTTGTTGAATACAAACAAATAACAATGAAAGAACAATTAGATGAAATACAATATCACATTTAGAAGGAGTGGATAATATCAGTGCCAATTTTTTAGTAAAGAAGGAATATTCAGAGAGAATTTAAGAAGAAAATTGTGCGAGAATCAAAACATTTGCTAGAATTTTATGAAATGTTTATCATTTTATCATCCTCAAAATTGGAGCAAAAAATTAAATAAGAATCGCGGTCGTCAGGTGTGAATTTAGACTGAGATTTTGATACAAAAATTCTCATTTTCGAACAGCCCTCTACGATATTTTCTGTTGTTTTCACCCTAAAAATTATAAAAATTGAAGTCATTTTCCAAAATTTGGATGTGAGCCTACATTTTTGTGTGTAAAATTTCATTTCCTACTCATACACTGTCGGTGGTAATTTAAGTAACAAGTTTCTCCGGACTAAAGTATAATAGTTGTAGACGAAAAAAAAGCCAAAAAATGGTAAATATTAAAAAAAGAACAAAAGGATATAAGAAATGAGACTTGCAATAAATCAAAATCTTTTCTAGCTGTCTCTAGTGTCTGCCCTCAAGTTTTTGATTCTCTCTATCTCTCTTTTCTTCTCCCCTCTTCTTTTTCTCTCTCTCTATCTCTGCTTCTGTCTTTGGCTGTCCTCACCCCAGAAATTCGTGAGGAGTGGAAAAAAAGAGTTTTGCCTCATGCTCCCCCCGGGGAATAAAAATACGAACAGAGAGAGAGAGAGAAAGACAAAAAAATGAATCCATATGTATATTCCTATGTTCCCAATTTTTTCCTCTCTCATGTACTTCTATAAAAGTCCTTCACACACACAAACACACATACACACGAACACACAGGCAGAACAAGGAAGAGAAGAGGGAATACCTAAAGTCCCGAGTAGGAAAATTAACTCTAAGAGCATCCCACTCTCTCTCCAGGACACTTTGATATTATTAATAAGTAGTATTACGATTAATAGACAAAACCCTACTTATGCATAAGCCGGAGTAATACTCCCGAAAGAACAAGAATCCGGGAATTTTTTTTCCCTTCTCTTTTCCCTTCCCGCCTCCTCCTCTTCTGTCTTTTTTCTCATTTTCTCATTTCTCGCTCTCAAACTCTACACTCATTTTGTTTGAGAGAGGAGGAGGAGGAAGGGAGACTACAATGAAATGAAGGAGGAGAAAGGGGGGATTGTGTGCGGTCTAGTCTCCATATGAAAAATAACTTTAATATGTCTACTTGAGAGAGAATAATAAGCTGCCATGATGAGCACTCATATTAGAAGCAATTTTATCAAACAGAGAGAAAGAGAGAGAGGGAAGGAAGAAGGAAAAAAGATGATGATTATATTATACATAATAAGAAAATTTTGCATTTTGAATTATATCCTCCTCATTTTTTTGGCTCGAAAACTCCGCCGTATTATCTTATGGCGTATAAATGGAGAATGAAGAGAGAGAGAGAGTGAGTGTGTGTGTGATGTATATTGTATATGGAGATTCCAAGAGAAAATGTCAATGCGCAAGAGAGTTTGCCTCTTCTCTTCTACCTACTCTATATGTGTAGTGTGTGTGTGTGTGTAGACTTCTGCCTGGAATTCTCTTTGGCCCTTTTCTCGCTTCATAATAATAATAATAGGAGGAAAGAGGAGATTCCACAATTTGTAAGCTCTCAAACTTCCTCTCTCTCCGTGTGTTGTCTGTGTAATAGTGTGCAGAAGATAGTACATTGTGTGTACTGTGTACATAGGAGATGTAAAATAATGCAGCAATATATTTAACCTAAGTATGACATGACACTATGACGACTACACTGATGATGATGGCCTTAGGGGCTCTATTCTCTCTCCCTCTCTCTTATATGACCATGACTATAGCTCTGCTGTGTGTGTGTGTGTGTGTTTGTGTGTGTGGTGTTTGTCTCTTTTTTGGCTAGTTTTTGGCTTTTGGTTATTCTGGTTGGCTATGTAAAATGTTCCATTATATTTCATCTTTTACTCCTATCCCTTGCTAGAGCTACACTCTGTCCTCTTGGAAGATTCCCTCCATATTCTCTCTCAATTTTATACTACACACACAGTCTCTGGGTGTGTGTGTGTGTTCTATAGTATAACAATAATATTATTCTTCCCAGTTCATTTTCATGCATAATGTAATAAAGAGTCTACTTACGGGAACGTTTACGTTCGCATTACAAGACGAGAGAAGAATGTAAAGCAAGAGGAGGAGATGGGAGGAGGAAGAAGGGCCAATCTACATACTTAAAAAGTGTAGATAGATGCACATTTATCGTTAGCCAACTTCTCTCTCTCTCTCTTTCTCATGCCAGGCCGGACCACCAACCAATCCTATGTATACGTATTGTTGTATGTATACATACACAGGCACACACAGCCAGAGAGAGAGTTACGTAAAGTAAAGTCCTCTTATGGATGATGCCATTTCACGGTCCGCTTGGGATAGCTTCGCTTTTCCCAACGACGACGGCGTTATCATCATCAAGTTAATGGGCACTCTAGGCAAATTAGCAACGTATGAGTTATGATGACGACGGCATGATGAACAACCAGACAGAGAAAGAGAGAGAGAAGAGAGAACTTGTTCTTTTTCTTCTTCTCATCTTCATCTCCATTTCCATCCTTCCTTCTTCCTCTTCTCTATTAAAGCACAAAATTTCCTCTGTATTTTTTTTCTGCAGTCCTCTTTAAGTCACCCCCTTCACTTTTTCTTTCCCCGTTTTTTTGCCTGGTCGCCTTTGTGAATTTTGGAAAAAAATTATTTTTTTCCAAATTCTCTTTCTCTCTGTTAAACTTTTCTTGTTTTAATAGGAAGGAAAGTCGGGAAATGGTTCTCTGGTGTGAGAATTATTTTTTTAAAAATTATGATTATGCTTTCCCGCTCCCCTTTTCTCTGTACTTTCTCTTTTTTGTATTTTCTCGGTGTTTGTAATGACCCTCGTTGACTGTACGACTTTAGGTGTAATCTAATAAACGACAATAATTGTGGTGTTTAAGAATAGACCCTTTTTTAAAAAAGGAGACTTTTCTTTTTCCAAAAATTAAATTTTTGGAGAATAGAGACGAAGGCAAACACCATGACATGAGAATGATAACAGTAACAGTTGTAGGACACACACTTTGATTAATTAATTACACAAATTTGTGTACATATTGTAGAAAAGGATTTTAAGGAGAGAGAGAGAGGGAAACAAAGACTAATTAATTTTGTAGAGGGAAGAGGAGGACAAAAAAAACGAGGAGGAGGATATGACTTTGAGCATGTCTTTCAAATTGTTTTGGAGTCTTGTTTGAATTTACACTATGTGTGTGTTTGTGTGGATTATATTGTAAAATGTTTCTATTTGATGTTTTAAAAGGTAATTGAGTGTTGTGTAGGTGAGGATTTTACATGTGAAATCTCTTTGATCTTTCAATGAAAATGAAAGGGAGTCATTCACAAGGGAGTCACAGTGGACTATTTTGTCATTAAGATTATAGTCTATTTTTCCTTCACATTCTACCTATAGAAAATAATAGAGAGGAGGAGGAGGAGGGGATTCTTAGGGAAATTCCATTGACTTATATCTAGATTTTAGCAGAAGAACCTGAGAGTGTGTGTATTGTACAATACACACACACACACACTCAAACAGTGTGAGAGTGAGTGTGTGTGTGTGGAAGTGTGTACGAGAGAGTCGGCGGCTGTTTTTCTGCCTTCATGCACCGGTGACCAATTGCATACAGAATTGTTCTATAACTATCAACTAAATAGCTAAATCGTCACAACTAAGTGCGTCAGCAATGAGAGAGAGAAGGAAAGAAAAAAATATAACAATTCTTTGTACCATCCACACATTAGTAGGAGAGTCGAGGAGAAGGAGGAGAAATATAATGCAAAAAATTAACTTATTTTGTGTTTCCCTTACATATTATAATAAAGTCATTTTTATACATAAAAAACAGTAATGAGAAAGTCACGTGGAGTGACTGTAGGTATGTCACATTACTATGTATATCTACACACACATGTACAGAAGTGTGTAGACGTGATAATTTTTCTGATACAAATTCATCACTCACACTTTTTCCACATTTTTATCGAGTGGAAACATTCGCGTGTGTGTCTGTGTCAGTGAAGAGTTCTTCACGGAAAGGGAATGAAAATAAGAGTCATTTGACAGGACAGAATGATTAATCATGATTAAAAAATAGGTGCAGTACACATGAGGATAAAAACTAGATTAGGAGGGAGTGTGAAAGAAGTTAGTGGTAATATAAAAATTATGTTTTTTGCAAATAAATTTATTCATCATTTTTATTCTTTAAATCATAACAAAATGAAAACAAAATTTTGGCTCTTCTTTAGCCGTGTGTACACACACACACATTACAGTGTAAAAAGGCAATTTAGTTTTCTCAGCGACTCCCAATGTGAACAGTCAATTTTAAATGCAAATTTACAAAACCCGTCTTGTAGCAACTGATTGTATGGGAAAGTTGTCAATTAAAATGTATTTTTTTGTTACCCTCAAAAATAAATGAGAGGTCATTAGTCAGAATCAAAATCATAAATAGGAGAGAGGGAGAGGAGGGTAAAGAATGAGGATAAAAATTATTAATGTCTCTACACGTATGAATGAAGGGGTCACTTGAAGAAATAAAAGGAGCAAAGTGATTAACATTAATAACATCCCGGCGTTTTGGTACTGCCTATACAAATGTAGAATGAAACCCTTCAGGATTATATGTAAATCCGTTTTGTACACACACACACACACGGTGACATTGATTATAGGGTCAAAAGCTATGTATTACAGCAGGAAAGGAATATTGTAGTGAGTTCTGCCAATGTCAATGAGAGTTGATAGGATTTCTGAAGTGGATAATAAATACGTTTAAGTGTATCTTTACTCTTTTTCCATGGATGGACTTACATTAGTCTGGACAATGGGACACACGAAGCAGAATCCAAAGAAAAATCAAAAACCAAATAATACACACACACACACACACACACAGTTCCTTCATCCTTCTCTCTCTTTCTCCTGTCTATGGAGAGGAACCACCTCAACAGTTTTCCCTCAACAATATTATACACTGTTTAAATAGGGATTTGACTTTTCATCTTTTTCCCTTGACTCTATTGAGTTGTGTGTGTGTCGCATAGTGATAATAGTACATGGCATGTATATACTAGAGATGGGCATTTTAGTCCCACCCGTACCTGGACCTGTACCGTACCGTCCCAAAACCGTCCCGTACCGGGACTGGGACGGGACGGGACTGAAAATTTTCCGACTGGGTGGGACGGGATGGGACAAGCAAAGGAAATCTTTTTTTGAAATAACTTTAAGGCATGCTGGTCAGTGGGGGGTGTGTATGTTCTACACACTGCG
>WJFB01000503.1:0-58642 GCA_009870185.1 Pygmarrhopalites habei
CCCAAATACTCTGCATGACCTGTCTCCATTATCAAAAAGAGTAGAATGTTTTCCTCCTCATCTCTTTTTAAATCCATATTTTTTCCGTTCGTAGAATAGATCGGTCTTGGAACTTCCTAAATTGACAATCTTGGGACAGCCGTCTCTCTACAAAAATAAATAAATAAATGATTAGGGTTTTTGTCATGAAGAATTAAAATAGTATTGTTATGTTGAAACTTACATCTTTTTCTTGGATGGTACATTCCTTACAATAGTAAGCGTCCGACACTCCGGGTCCTCCACAAATTACACATCGTCCTTGATAAGATCCATAATTACACTCATCGCAAATTCGAACCAGAGTACAAGGTCGTACATAAGAGTCACAAATAACGCATTTTCCGTCACATTTTTCACAAAGACGACCTATAGCTGAAATAACAAAATAAAATAGTCAACACAAATGAAATTTCAAATGTTTTTAAATATTCTTATGAAGTGTACGAATTAAAATTGACATGCTTACCAACACCAGGTTGCTTTCGGCAAAAAATTAAATCAGGATGATGCTTAGCCATGATTTTAATTAATTAGGAATCTCCTTAAAAAGACCAAAAATTTTTGCCGGTTTCGTATTTTTGTATCCGCATCACCGCGAATTTGTTTCGCGGTGTCGTATTTGAACAAAATGTCAAAAGTTTGAGTCATTTATTTCAACTCCTTTTGGTTAAGTAATTTAGTTTTAACTGTGTTTAAACATGAAAACATGGTGTACAAAATGGATCATCTTACTGTGGTTACTCTCAGTCCTGACAAGTATTGATGGAGATGATCGAACGAAGAAGAAAATCTACGAGCCGATCGAAGGGGCTTTGGCTTGCTTTCGGCGGATGAATGCCACTCATCAAATAGGATGTTCCTGTAAGTTTTATTATTAACATAAAAGTACTTTATACTGACAAGCAATAGGGATTTTATTGAATTGTTCTTTTTTTTGTTTCTTATAGCCAAATTAACTGGAAATGTTGGTGTTCTACACTTAGTGGATTCACAAGAGTCTCTTGATTGGGTTGTGACAAATGGCCCACACAGTCCCTATATTCCTCTCATTTACGCCGACTCTTTCTCTAGGAAAAATTTAATTAGTTTTCGAGAATCAGGTCGGGTCAGTGGTGTCTTACTCTTGAAGAATACGACCAGACAGTTGACCCAGTTGACCAGCTTTTCTACTGACAACACTTGTCCCAATAGAGGATACGGTATTTTTTTAAAAACACAAAAAGATTCATTTTTATAGTATATTTTGTCTTGTTATTAATTTATATTTCTTAAATAGGTCTATACAAGAATGATAGCTGTGAGAATTGGAACCCTGTTGGGAGTGGGTTATTATACGAAGATTGGAATTTTCCCATCTTTCTGATTAACGAGGAAGATCAAGCTGAGAAGCTTGTGGACGTAAGTACCGTTTATCTATCTATCTACTCCCAAAAGTACATTTGAACAAATATAAATATTGAATCGTTTTGGAAAATTTTCTTCATTAGTGTTACGAGACATTCAATGCACCAATAAATGGAACTTCCAGAGACTGGCCGCTTTGTTCTGCTCAAGTAAGCAATCTCTTTTTTTATTGCATGATGAAATACGATAAATATTGTGGTACATATTTGTTTTAGAGATTTCTATATTTCAATTGATTATACTAATTTCTTTTTTGCTTGCAGTTACAGTCCCACATGTTGGCAGCAGTAGACAGCAAAACTTGTATTAGAAGAACAAATATATTCAGCTTTCAACCAAGTATGATAGAATTCACTTTAATGCTTTGTTTTTTATAAAAATACTTTTTATCAATAACAGATGTAATGTTTTTAACCTTATTATTGATATTAGGTAAAATATGTGATCCATTGGGTGACTTGAATATTTGGGGAAGTCTTGTTCCACGAATTCAGTCAAAGCCGTATAGAAATGAGTAAGTTACGTTTTTAATAAAAATGATTCTTTGTTCTATTGCACATTTAAACTTATTTCTACAATGAGACTCAAAACACTCATCTATTCAATGCCAATGAAACAGTTCCATTATCGTAATTGGGGCACGTTTGGATGCATCCTCAATGTTTGATAAACTTGCACCGGGTGCCGATAGTGCAGGTACTTAATTGTGTATATCTTTTTTCGTCACTACGATTTGG
Organism: Pygmarrhopalites habei; assembly: GCA_009870185.1. Taxonomy (NCBI): domain Eukaryota; kingdom Metazoa; phylum Arthropoda; class Collembola; order Symphypleona; family Arrhopalitidae; genus Pygmarrhopalites; species Pygmarrhopalites habei. The sequence goes on from WJFB01000503.1 coordinate 2,184, forward strand.
AATTTTTATTCTCTCAAGTAAAAATGCTAATATTGTTGATTTGTACATACAGCGACTGGAATCTCTGCCTTTGTCGCCATTATCAAGCATTTGTCAGGGATTAAAGAAAAACTTTTGCGTTCACAAGACATTGTAAGTTATTATCATTCACTATTTTACACTATGATATTTTTCAGGACGTACAAAAAATTCATTAAGCCAAAATAATCCCTGGAATGTTTATATTTTTCAATTACAGGACAATATTTATTTTGTATTATTCAACGGGGAAGCGTTTGACTACATTGGTTCTAGTCGGATCGTGTACGATATGATGAAAGATAGCTTTCCTTTCGCCGTAGCAGACAGTAAGTGCCTTGATTATTAACAATAAATGTATGGTGGAGATATTTTCAAATTGGTTATGAATTGTGTTATATTGTTTTAGACTCGTCTAGTCAACCAGCTGTTTTGAAATTGGAACATATTAAGTATTTTATCGAACTGAATCAAGTCGCTTTGAATGACGATTCACCGTATTATATTCACACAGCCAATTCTTCAGCAGTGAAACAGCTTATCGGTGATCTCGGTGAACAAGGAAAAAGAGTGAACATCAATGTAATTGAATCCACAGTAAATGAAAAGCAAGGACTTCCTTCATCTTCACTCCAGACATTTCTTGCTCAAAGACCAAATTTACCTGGAATTGTTGTGACAAATTACAATGGGGTTTTTCGAAATCAGTAAGTTTATAATCACTATCGCTGTTAATGTTTACTTTGATTATTATGATTATAGTTTAATTTAATCAATTGTAAAAATAATTTTGATTTTTTTTAATCCTACCTTTTTTAGATACTACAACAGCATTTTTGATAATAATAACACTATCCACTATACGTACAAAAATGGAAGTTCAATTGATCCAAAGTCGATTCAGGGTAACATCGCTGCGTTGTCAGTCGCCATTGCGAAAACTATAGAAAATTTAGTAGTTCCAGGAGAAACTTCTACCCTCACACCCGACTCTTACTTTGTAAGATTTTGTGCATGCATAAACCATCATATAAAAATGTTTTAAAATATGTCAATTTGTTGGTTGGAAAATTAATTTATACAAATTTTCTTAGGTTGATGAACTTCTCTACTGTTATATCGTATCAGCCAAGTGTAATTTGTTTCAAGAAATGGCTGGAAAGGACCAACTTCAGGCCTTTCCTTATCCATTATATGTAGGTGTTCACTACAACATGAACCCTATATCAATATTCACCAGGAATTTACTTGCAATGCACCAGGGTACCATAAGTGCGAACAAAACGTTAAAAACCTGTGTTATTGACTACGAGCAACAGGTATGAGGATTGGATTTTCATTTCTTGAAATTGCGTGCTGTAACTGATTTATGTTTAATTTAAATTAATATATCTCTTCTCTTGTAAAACAGTCTGTGGAGTATGTGTGGGTCAATGAAGCCTGCTACGAAACGACAGTCAATTGGAGTTCAGCACTTAGCCCCGCATTCCGCTCAGATGGTCACATTAATTGGGATGAATGGAATAGTGGTTTGTACTCGACGTGGACCGAGTCCATTTGGCAAAAATTTACCGTCCGAATTTTTCTGAAACCATCCTTTACTCATGAGATGCTGACGCTGGGTTTCGGCATTGCTGTCTTCCTTGTCAGTTTCATAATCATTGGATGGATCAGCAAAAAGTCTGATGTGATTTTTCAGTCCAGGTATCATGACTATACACCTATACCTGATACAATTAGTTAAAAAAATCTATAACGTTACCGCATACTATTTTGCTTTTTTTCCAACACGTATGAGCATTATGGTAGTACAATGTTAACATTTTATTCATAATATTCTACTACTCATTCTGGTTTCTTCGTGTGGTATGAATATTTTTCTTCCAGTTCTTTTCATTTTTTTTAAGATCTGTGACACTTGAGTTTCTTACTTGAATTTTATTTGTTTTATCTTTACTGTTTAGTTTGTGACAGAGAAAGTGCATATGAATTGAGAACTTTTAACCATATGTACTAGAATTTTAGTTTTGTTAGCCTATTATTTTGGTTGTCATACTTTTAATACTTAAGCAAGGTGTCATTTACTTTTATTCGATGCTCAACAATAAGATCAACTTTTAGTAGCCACATATTACTGCCTCCTCTAATCTTTTCGTTTTTCTTTTCATGCATGCATATAGCAACTTTGATTTTGATGTACCATCAACTTTGTACTTACACACACAGTGACACGTACTCAATTTTTGTTTGTTTATTTCTCTCATCCATCATCAGTAGTAGTATTGCAAAATAATAGATCGGTAATAATACGTGACGTATTATTTTTTTAGCATTTGAAACCAGTATTTATGAATATTTTATTTCCATGTTGTGAATTCTCTATTTTATTATTGACAAATAGAATTTTCTGATATGAGAATCATTATTTTATAGGCCGGATATGATTTGCTAGCGGTAAGTTAAGTTAAACTTGAATCCTTAACTCTCCGCTATTATATCATAATGTATAAAACTAATTACTATATAAATAAATCTATATTTACAGTTTGCTACTGGCAAATCAGATACCCATGGTAAGCTTGAATCAAACTTCTACGGACCTCCCAGCTCCTGTTCAACTTTAATAGTCGACAAGGTTCGTGTATAGTATTCCCATTTTTTATATGTTGGTGTCATTTAGACTTCATTTGCATGACACGATTTGTTTTATATCTGAGATATTATACATACTCTTTTATTGACTTTTGTACACAACAACCTTGTGTCGGGGGTTTTATGAACTTTTTGTAGACATTTTTTAATTTTTATGCAAGAACGTTTTGTATCTTTTTTGCCGAAAACTATGTACAGAGTTTATGACGACTCATACTCTTAATGTTGATGGTTTTTTTAAACTTGACGTGATTTCATGCTTGACTACTAAGAAAATAATCACTAAAAGATTTTACTTATATTTCACAGTACGGGCAAAAGGGGGAAAATAGAGACAAAAACAGAAGTTATAATATGAAATTGAAAAAATGTGGACCTGGGCATCTGATTTGCTAGTAATCAATATAGGAATTTCCTTGTTTTTTCTAAATGCTAGAGTAACTTACCAGTAGTAGTACTTTTGTGTCAGAAAAAACCTGCAACTTTTGTAGAGCTAATTCTTACATTTATTATTTTTAATTCACACGCACTAATCAATTGTACAACGAGAATACTGCTTTCCTAAAACGTATTAATATGAAAACGTATTATTATCGATTTATTTATTTAGTGTATAATATACACTTATACAGTCAGCTTATATAGTATAACACTGTGTATTGGATGGGTATTGAGTCAAAGGTCATACTTCTTATACAGATTTTTTTAATTTTAAAAATATTCTGTGACACTGTAAGTATTATAACTTGCTGGTTCTCGTCGAAATCGATGACATGGCAATTGAAATCATGAAAGTCCCAAAAAATGTAGTGTTGTACATTAAAAAAACTACTTACTTGCACATAAACTTTTTAAAAAATGAGTATCATGTATAATTTTACTTAAAAAAAGTTCCTTTACAAAAAGCATTTCCATTTTTCTAAAAACTCAAACTGAATGTTTCTATGAAGTGTACACTCCTGCAACCTAATAATCATCATGTACAGATATTGTTTATAAATAAGTTGTGTCAAATATATGATAAGTATAAAATTTTTATTGTACTGATGTTCGGATCCGTATAATATTGAATATTACAAGATTAATTTATGACAAGTGTGAGAAACTGTCGTGTACATATAACTAGGAATGTGTGTGTGTGATATGCTTCAAGTATTTGGTCAGTAATTGGGTAATACAATGATTGATTGTTTCATTTCAATAATGATAGTAATATTTTATTAATGTGTGTAAATGAGTCTACATACTAGAGCAAAAGTTGGAGGAGATGAAGTGAAATGGTTGCATCTTGACTTGGTCAAGATAATTTTGTGATTTTTTTATGACTATGTACTTTTAATTTTCCATGAATAAATATAAATATTACCGAATGGATTGTACTAGGGTGAGAAATAATATTACTTGTCTTACCTTGTTGTACGGTTGCTTACAATTAATATTATTATGAATTAATTCAATGGACTGGTTTTCGAGGTTCAAGAAAAAGGGAGCCGAGAACTTTTGAGCCTTTAACAAGTTGTGTAAATCTACATTTGTTACATGTGTAAAGTATTTATTATTATGATGTGCATTTGTACGCCTGTATTTATACAATACATATTATTTTGGGTTATTTTTTGTCCTAATAATAGTCAATAATCATAATAATTTTGTTGATGATATTGTGTAGATAAAAGTGATTACTCGTATTTATTTAACTGTCGTTACAAATTGCAGTGAGAGGCTAAATAAAAGAACATGTTTGATAATACAATACGAATGTATTTATGTGGAAGTTTTATTTTTTAAAAAATATCTGATTACTATTTACTACGGCAGACAACAACAATAGATTATTGTACGAGTTCATCCTAGAAGAGCTCATTGCCCCAACACAAACATTTGGAGATGATAAGAACATGGGAATTCTTAATCTTGTAAGATTTTCCAACCGAGAGAGACAGTCATATGAATGTATTTATTTACTATTAAATGTTGAAATCCTAGACTAACCTCAATCCTTTAAGTCATTACGCGTTCAAAAGTTGTTGTTCTCTTTTTGTCCTTGACTTTCCCTGTCCAAAATTTCTAATTCACTTGTCATATTACGTACTATTTTGGGAGGGGACTTGAGTCGTCCAGAGTTGAAGGGAAAGTCCACCATGTTTTGGTGAGTAATCATAATTGTTGTGTGAATATTTAATCATCTTGAATCATCACCATCATAATATTACATTAGTCTCTGTAGTTTGTTTCCCATTAGTGAGAAAAGTATGGGGGGAATTCTTGACTCAGCTCAACGACGGATTAAATTTTTTGCAGCGGTTTCTGTCGTAAGGAATTTAATCTTCTCAATTAATTTACTCACAAGGAATAAAGTGTGCAAAGGAATAATAACTTGGACAAAAACTTTTTTAGTTATTTGGATTCATCGTATTCGTAGCGTCCTTGACTATTTTTGACTGGGCTTGTAAGTTGGACACAATTCTCCCGGATTCGGAAGCAGAGTGTGGTGAAATCCATGATGGGGTCTGTCATGGTCGACAATCATGGAAACAATTGAGTATTTTTGCTGTCATTGCGAGTGTGTATCAGATGATAAGCTCCATGTTTCTCTTCCAGGTTATTTGCGTATCTCTTATTTTTGCACATGCAAATTTCCACAAATCAGAGTCTCATCATACCCTGATTGTGCACAATCGGTTTAAAATGGTGAATTTTAATTGTTATTTTGTAGATTCGACTGGGGATGCGAAGTTGGATAGTCGGAAACACTCTCATCGCAATATTTTCAGTGTTTTTCTCCTACTTCATCATTGATCTGTGGCCCACCCTGATTGCCGTGTACCTTTCAAATGCCCTCACACTCGCAATGTGCAGTATTTTGGGGTACTTTGTCAAAAATATGACCATGTTTGAAGAATCGTCCATGGCACTACTTGTGGAATGAGAAAGCATGAACGCACTATGCAATAACTACAGTGTACAAAATACATATTTTTGCAAAAGAAGGTCATTTGAAAGAGAATTGAGCAACATTTTAAAGTAATTTAAAAATTGTCTTTTATTATTTCTTATATTTTAATTATACATTTTTACTCGCTCATTGTATAAGTATAATGACTGTAACACTCACTGATCACTCAGATCAATTTTTTTTACTCTCCATACATTTTCCTAAACAGGGCTCTCTCAAGTTTTTATTAATTTAATTAGTAGGTAAGACGTTTCTAGCATTCTATACCAGGTATTAAAGAATCGTTGACTGCATTGTCATTGTTGAAACGGGTTCGGCTGAGACTTGAATTTTTACCAAATTTTATTTTACAATTTCAGTAAAGGAATGCAGTAGGTTCACAATTTTTTAATGTAGTACATCAACTTTCAAATTAATGTTTCTCTGGTGTATTCACGTAAGTATGTCTTGTGAATTTTATATTGTGGAATGTGTTATTTGGTAAGGATAACCTTTGACAAATTGGCAAATTTGTATTTTTCAACTTTCTCCTTCTCTTTCCTTAATTTTTTTGAGAATTTTCTCAAGTTGAAAAATGAATAATGGCAAAATGATTTTTTTTAACTAAAATCTAACGTTTTAATGGTGTAGCTCTCTCTCTCTCTGACTGACTGGGATGATTCTAAATGTCATGCGAAATAATTTTGCCACAGAAGAATCCTTATAAGTTTCTGCACAATTAAAGATTTTGCACAAAAAATCGTCATCAGTGATTCTCCTCAGGAGAATCTCCTGTAGCCCAAATCCTTTAGGGTGTGTACTTTGTAAAAGTCATATATTGTGAATAGAATTCATTGCTACCAAATCCATCAATTAAGTAAATGGATTCAACTCTCATTAATAAGTAAGTACTACATAGTACTTGCCAAATGAGTTTTATTAATAGTTGTGTTTAAATTGAGCGTTCAAATTGCTATAACGTTTAACATATTATACAGTACTCCAAATCTATAAGTTTTGCAGGCTGATATTATCACATTTCAGCTTTAAATATTTTATTTATAGTGTTACTACTTAATAATTACTAGCGTACTCAATTAAAATGAACCATGCAAGATTCTGTATAAACTTATTATAATTATTTGAAACTCAGTACATTTGGAAAAAAGTTAGGACAATAATGAAGAAGAAGAATGTTTAAATAAATATGGCAATTCCTATCTACATGTAATTAAGTATATTATTGTTCATTATCTTAGTTCAGATGACGTCAAGTCTTTTTTTAAAAAAAAATCAAAATTACAGAGATACGAATAAAGCCAAGGGCGTTTTCTATTAATTTAATTAAAATTCAGAGATCGATGAATTAAATCTTTTCAGATCTTGTCCTTCCTTCCCATTTTTTGTACACTAGTAATATCTTTAATCACGCATTAATTCATATTCTTTTTAAACTTTATTCAAATGAAAAATATGGTAAAGTGAATCATCTTGGATGAGTCAGCACTGGCCAAAAACTTTTACTATATAGCTTTCTCCACTTTCCCCTCTTCATTTCAGACTGTAAATTATTAGTGAAAGTTTCCCTCTGTCAAAATTTTAATAAAATTAAGCCAATTCCCTGTAAGTCACTGCCATGAATTATCCTTCCTTTTTTGTAAATTTGTAATCCATAATGAAGTGCACAGTCACAGTTTTCCCACTGTATTAATATAAATATCTGGACTACATACACGTGGAATGTCAGAATTGTGTCAAAATCTTGATTCTCTTATTGCTCCATATTTCTTTCAAGACAGTTTCTACATTGTGGATACAAGAGGAGTCTTTTCCCAACCATAATTTTATTGGGAAAAGGGAGAGAAAGCGAGAGAGAAAGTTACGGATAGACCGATTAGTGGATTTAATCGGAGGAAAATAAAGTTGTAAACCTGAAGAGTAAACTCAGCAAAAATATTATTATTCTTTTGTATTTATCATCTTGAGAATCTTTCAAGTCTTGAGACTACCAGTATTGAATGAGTATATTAACTTGTATTTAGGTTATTATTATTTCTCCCTCTTCTGTCCCTGTTTATTATTATACAAAGTTGACCCCTGTGCTTATTTTAAACAAAGTCTCGAGATCCTTATTTATTATAGTATGTAGTTTAAGTATTCATATCATAGGTAGGTAATTTATATTTATTATATGATTCTAGCATGTCCATCAAGTTTCGTCATTTTTATACTGTAATTTGAGTATCCTTGCATTATACTCTAATACTCTCCCCCTCACTACTTATCATTTAATCAATAACTTTCTAATTTGTAAAATGGTAAATATCTTGAAGACAAGGTAATATGTAATGAATGGATCTGTATCTGTACTGTAGTTATTTAATAAAATTGTGAGAAAAAGTTTTTTCTTTTTGGAAATTCTATCTCGTATAATTGTAGATTGTGTGAGATTTTTGTTATGACACTGTATAATAGTATAATATGGTTTGTATTTAATTTATCTACAGATGACTTTGAAGAACTATTTTCTCTTTTGTATAATAATGTATTTCTTTATGAGAATTTGTACAGTTTTTCCAACTATATTTCAATTTCCTGGAATATAGTTGGAAAATAACTGTATGCAATATATATTTATATATATCATGGTAAATTTGTTACAAATATAATGGTAGTAAGACTAACAATTTAACTATTATGACGATCAAAGTACAAATTAGTAAGTACAGTTACATAGTAAGTATTGTAGTAGACATAATCATAAAAATAAATGCAACGATTCAAGTTTACTTCACAATGTTGCCTCTTTTCTTTTTTTGTAAGTACCAATTCAAAAATGTCTAAGTAATATTATGTCAACCACCTTTCACTGCTGCGAAGAATCACTATTGTCGATGAGGAGGTCATTCCCGTCGCTACTTTCTTCCTCACTTTCTTCGCTTGAGTCATCTAAAAAATAACCAAGTTCAAATTATTGCCAACTCATCTATCAAGGGTCAAGTTTATTTTGAAAGAGTACTGCATTGTATGTACTACCTCCATGATGATCAAGACCATTTGTCCCGTCTGTATCCATTTGTGTAGATCCTAACGAGGCTAAATTATCGGACCTGAAAATTACGAGAAGAAATTTAGCACATTTTTTACTATTTTGTATTTGAGATAATTGGCACAATTCCTTTCTTTCCAATTTCCATCAATTTTTATTCTCTGATTAACTGTAAAGAGAAAAACTGATTAAAAGTTCTTACCAATATTTGTGAGCGGGTTTAGAGCCATGCGTTTTGATTTTCTTTACCTATAAAAAAATAAAAGTCTAATTACAAAGAGAATTATGGCTTTCTCTTTTTATCCGGCTAATAATTTATCTCTCTACTCACTTTAGGTGTGGTTGGCGTTTCAGGATTCGATGCATCCTATGAAATCGTACAAATTTTAATAGTAAAGCTTTAAAGATGTTTCTAAAAACAGAATTAAACGAACAAGAAGGGTTAACTCACTAGCATTGGTTGAAGTATCCTTCTCCTGGCATTTATAAACCAATTATTAACTTGAAGGAGGGTAAGGTTTGTTTGTCCAGCTATTTGTCTCTTCTCATCTTCCGTGGGGTAGGGATGCTGAAATGTGACACACAAGAAATCAAAAATTCTACCCATTTCATTACAACTGTGGTAAAAGAGTGAGGTCAAGACAGAAAAAAGGTGATGATGGGTCAGGGATTTCCTTCATGAATATAGAATAAGAATGAAGAGGATTTGAGTGTACTCACAACAATATGTTGAAATAGCCATGAGCGCATGATGGAAGTGGCATGTTTAGGCAGTACCCCTCGTTTTGGTTTTGATGATGACTTCCGTCCTCCATGAATAAAGTCATCGTCATCCTCGACGGAGCTAGGTGTGGGTGGAGCTGAAGGCAGAATAGACAAAAAAACGAAATATGTACTATTACTCTATTTACAGGTCATGTAAACACAAAAAGATTTACTGCCTTGTTTTCTCAATGCCCCTTCTTTGTCTCTCTAAATTGAGGAGGAATCCGAGGTTCAGAAACCACTTGCAAGTATCCACACATTGCAAATTACATGGAAAACGTGTACAGGGTTTGAAAAACAAATGTCATGTATACACACACACACACACACACACAATAGGTAATAGACACAAAAGTACAAAGGAGGGAGACGAAGACAGGACCAGGAACCACCAGGCAGGAAGTTGAAAGTTTACACGCGTATATAACATTGTATGTACTGTGTGTGTGTGTGTAATAATATAAATGACAGTGTGAAGAGTTGGGGAGAAGTTGCCACCGAAGCAGAAACAAAGATTAGTCTCTACAACTAACAACGGAACAACGTTTACATAGCTACAGACAGAAAGTGAGACTAACTATGGCTACATTGTAGACTGTGTAAAACTCCAAGGAAAATATTAGAAACTCCTCAGAACAACAAGAGACAAGGGAGGAGGAGGATGAAAGGTAATAAAGAGAGAGAGGATAAGAGAGAGACAAAACCAGGCGAATTTGCCAACTTCCTTCCTGTCCCCTTCGTCGTCTCTCCTCTTTCTTTCATTTTCTTACTTTGAACAAAGTTGTCTTGTTGTGCGGTCGCAGGCGGACAATTATTGGCTCCGATTTGGGACAAGGGTGTCCCACCATGGATTCCAGAGGATGGTGGTAAAGAAAGATGATGATTACTGCTGTTACTACTGTGAATTAAATATAGAGATGTGAGTTAGTACTGGATTTGTCAAAAATATTTTAAAATGTCTCTTTTACCTTGTATGATCTTCAGGTGACAAATGACTCATGGATTGGTTGTTTGAATTATTGAGATTATTGGGTTGGAGATGGTGGTAGGAGGGAGGGATTTCAACTCCGACACTGTTTTGAATTTGGAAGACACCATTGTTGGGAGGAGACACGGACGCGTCTCCATTTGAGGAAAAGGAGTGATGAGGACTATTATTACCATCGTAGTAGTCGGACCGGAGCAAATTCTCACTTTGCATCTTTTGTTAGAAAAACATACACAATGATTAGGATTGGAAAAACGGAGGAATTATTTTTATGAAAAAAACCATGTATTCAGAGCATACCTTTCCTTTCAGGCAGGTAATGTAGCGATTACAGAAATCCTTACACAACTCCTGGACTTTGACGAGCTCCAGTAAATGGATCCGCAGGACTTGGATGGCCTTAATCATCTGCATTGGCATAATTCATTATGTATTATCTTTTGTCATATTACTAACCATTTGACTTTCTCTTTTACCGTGCGCAAAAAGTGAGAAGTCAGTATGGAATCGTCACGGACAAAAAAAGAAGAGAGAAAGGAGTGGAGTAGAATAGAGAGAGAGAAAAAATAGACAAATTACCAGGCCATCGACTTCGGGTTCGTTCGCCAAAAAAGGTTTTCGATCTCTCTCTTGATGCTGGACAAAGGCCTAACAATAAACAGATCAATATTTTACTCTCTCATGTCTTTCCACATCAAACAACAACACACACACTCACACTCTCTCACTCCAGACATAAAGCACCATCATCTTCAATATCCACTACAAAAATCAACACTCATTTTTTCTGTTGCTTTCTCCCCATCTTTTTTACATAAAAACTTGTGAGGATTGTACACAACACTTTGTCTCCTTTCAATTCTTACTTTCTTGGAGGAAAAGTACATTTACTTTTTGAAGTTTTATAACGCAGTAAAGCGAGGGACAGAATATTTTAAAAAACCTTGCTGTAAATAATTAATTACACACAATGCAAAAATTTCAGTACTTACTTCCAAGTCATGATGAAAGCTGTCTGGGGAAATGGGGGAATCCGCCGCAGTTTGCGTGGCCATCTCACACTTTTCAAAGAGGAGGGCTAATAGAGGAAACAGAGGATGCCTAGAACAACACAAAATACAAGTCAATTGACAATCTTTTTTTCCATTTTCATTTGACAGATGGACGAACCCTCATTCGTCCATGATTTATTTTGATTAATGATTTTGAATTTGAATGATGATGACAACTCTTTCATCAATCAAAAGGTTACACACACTCTCTTTTCCACCTTCTATGTAAATCCACTCAACACATGTCCATACTTTTCACACTAACTCATAAAACTGAATATTCAAACAACGTCCATGATGGACAGTATCTGGATCATCTACATGAAAAAATCAGGCTAACCTTATGCTTCATAAGGGGAGAGACGAAAGAGCGACATGACATTTTAAACAACAGTTAATGCAACACTAAATACTCTCTCTCTCTCACGCACACATTCCCTCTTTTTCTCAAAGAATAATTAATTGATCGCCATCTCAAAGATTCATGTCAAATCCATTCATCATCCACTCCCCCCGTTGATTCAATTAATGCCAAGTAAAAAATTTATCATACAAAAAGTAGAAAAATTATTCCATCTGCAGCATGACTTGCACGAAAAATGAGTTAAAGGTCTAATAATATTTGATAATAAAAATGCTTACTTGTAAACGGCTCGTTTGTCAGCCTCAAATTGAGCTTGGTCACGGTACTCGGCATCAAGCGGTGGGATGGGCTGGGTGGCAATGTTGGTCTCTCCAGCCGGTTGACTGGACGGGTCATAGCCTAAACAGAGATATATATATATTTTTGATAATTTCTCTACCAAAAGAATTCTTTTAAAATTGTATATAATATTTTTAGAAAAAAAGAAAGGATTTTTGGACGTACCTGGGGTAACCATCCCACTCCGGTCTTTCATACTTCGGTTTTTGAGACGCATTAATAAGCTGGCCGAAGCCTCTCTCTACCCACTTCATTCATGGTACCCTTCCACAACTACAGATTAGCTCTCCTCCTCTTCTTCTCTTTCACTGGAGGAGTCTCTCCTTACTCCACTATATCCACTTTGTATTCTTAGCCAGATCTCCCTCAATCTCTCCAGTCAACACAACGAAAAGAACGGAGGAGGATGAAGAGGGTGGCAGGAAAGAGGAGGAGGAACAACAGTCAAGTACTTAACAGTACAGCCAAATCTAATCTTCTTTGGCTTTTCTCCTTCCTTGCTTCTCTTGTAAGTATATAGTAGAGAAAGTCCACAATGTTTATATATGGATATTTCTTTTTTCCTTTGTAAAACTCCTTTCTCTTCCCAGTTATCCAGGACGAGGAGGAGGAGGAGGAGAGAGACTCAAATTAATCCGCTAGTAATATTCTTCGTCTTATTTTCTTTTCCTCTTTGCCCTTTCACCCTTCTTCTTCTTTCTCCAATCCAATCCACGCCGCACTTTCTAGGTTGATCCTGTTTCACTTCTGTTCTCTCCCTGTGAAAAAATAAAGGGAGAAAAGATGCTTGCATTTAAAATGTAATCAAGCTGTATTCAGTAAATTATTCTGTTAACAACCTACAGGGCACACACACTCTCACTCTCAGATTAAATTTACACTATGCATCATACCCGGGAAAGGAAGAAGGGAAAATTCTGAGAGGTATAGCTTTTCTCTTCCTCTTTCTCAAATAACATTGTTTGGTAGACCTCCTCCTTTCCTCCCAAATTGAAATTAACAATCTCTACTCTCCTTAGCTTCCTTCCCAAACTAACCTCTTCAAAAATACCTCCACTCATTCTCTTCCTTTCTCCTCGAGAAATTCTCCATATCTTTCAAATGTTACGGGTGTGTAACTTTTGAAGATGTTGTGTAAATGTATAACTTTTTTTGTCTAGTGTTCCGTTCCTTCTGCAATTATTCATTCTGAACACTTAAGCAGTTTTGTACGGAAAATGAACGGAGTGTTCTATCGTCCTTTCTTAATTACGGAGAAAGAGAATGGAACAAAGAAACAATTAAGAGGAGGCACAAACATACAGGTCATCTATTTTAACAGATAGACTATGGAGGATACAAAATACAGGAAAAATAGAGTTATAATAAGATCAAAGTTACACACTCTTTTTAAAAAGCATGAAAAGTAAAAAAAGAAGCTGGGTTGTTTACTGCTAAAAATAGAATTTTTGAATAAATCTACAGAATAAAATGTAAAGAATCATCACCAGATTTACAAACGTTGAAAATGAATCAAACTAACATAATATAATCAATTTGTCGACAGTTTTAATAAAAAATATTAACACTATTTTGCAACACTTTGATGTATGAACTTTGTCCCACCCCAGCTTTTAATAGTCTTTCCAGACTTTCAACAGATTTTAAAATCAAAGATAACCATTTAGCACAACATTCATTGAAATTCAAAATCGCCATATTCTCCACCCCAAAAATAATTCCCATCAAAAATGCTGCAGAAAAAACATGATCTGTACAAACTAACTGCACACAACAACAACAATTAAGATAAAATAAGGGTGAAAAGGTCGCAGTCCACAACAAGAGAATCAATGAGAAACTTTTTAAACTCAACTAAAATTGAATGTTAAAAACTAGTCTTTAATGACACATCCTAACCAACAAAAATCAGAGCAAGGGTCTCATGAAGTAGTACAACAAATCTCTTTCTCTGTCCATTAAACACCAGCGCTAACCATTAAGATATGAAGCAGTAAGCATAGTATTTAAAAAACTGATTGCAATTAAAGAGGAGTTTTGGAGGAACAAAAAAATTTTCTGCACAGTCTACAGAAAATCCATCAGAGATTATCTGACATCTGAGTATCTATTTCTCACAAAACGTTTTTCTTTGAAAAAAAGAAAAGAGACAGAATGAAACGAGGGGGAGAAGGAAATTAAGGGAACATGAAAAGGACATGATGACGACATAAATATGTGTCATTGTCTCCCCTCAAAGTGTCTCATGGAATGAGGGAGAAAGAGGGAGGAGAGGGAATTTGTCGTGTCTCTGTGTTCGCACATTTGTAAAAAAAGAGACAAGGGGAGAGAGTCAAGTCTGAAATTATACTGTCAACGAAAGGACCCGGATGACACACACACACACAGACAGAGGGGTGGGATGGGGGAAAAAGTCCATCAACTTTTAATTTGAAGAGTTATCAGAGCGCGTTGCATAAAGGTTAAGCAAGTCCATGAAATGGGCGAGATGTCGTAGTTAGAGTCAGAATTATGGAGCCAAGTGCTCAATCAAAGAGGACGAGGAAATTTATAATGCGGAGAGCCTCGACTTTGTTCGACACACACAGTCACAGCCAGGGTGGCATGGAGGTATGTACCATGCAGGCCACACACACACACACTCACACACACGAAATATTGTTGATGGGAGTGGGGGACTGGAGGCCGGTGAAATTCTAGGAGTTCTCGACCCGAAGGAGCCATTTCCCCGAATCATCTCCTTCCCCTTCTCTCTCTCTCCATTTTCTATCTCTCCTCCTTCCGACTCCCATATCATGAGTTTCACGAACACAATAACTTTCTCGCCAACTTTAAAACGTGACTCAATAGGATAAATGGCTCTTTTCTTACACATCTCCTTGCTTTTTCCTCAACACACAAACACATAACCGTCCTTTCAGATCGTTCAATGCGTCTTCCTCCACACACACGCTCTCCCCCTCCCTATACAAAATATAGAGGAGACCACCCTTCCACCATGCACACCAACTCTCTATCCCCAAAAATATGTTGCACTACATATGTGTACAGAGACCACACAGTCTGTACATACAGAGTGTGTGTGTGTACAAAAAGTAGGATCCCATCCCAGACTTTTTTTTATACAATTTCTCTCTCTCTCTTTCTTTCTCTCTGTGCTTTTTCCTGAGGCTTCCCATGTCCTCCTATTATTCTCGTTGAAATCGTCACCAACATTGATCGCATCATAATAATGTATTTCCTACTTGTCTTTTCCCTCACACTTATTCCCAAGCTCAACTCTCTTTCTCCCTACACTGTATATAATGCCACACACACACATGTATAAATGTGTGTGTGTGGGGTATGTACATTCCAGTTTGGACGACGTTCCGCTCCACAGTTACGATCATGCCATGGCCGTATGAATTCTACAAAATGCTCCACACACACACTCACACAATCCTACAATCATTGGGCAAAACAACAGTCTACGGCCCATGAAATTCCCTATTCCCACTTTTCTTTTTCTATACCCCCTCACACACACGACCAGGGAGAGGGAATGGGAGGGGAGAGGAACCAAACTAGACCATTATGACATAAAACAATCATACAGCCTGAAGAACAGTGTGTTGTTTCACGGTGCAGAGAGAGAGAGAGAGTATGTGTGTATGATAATGGCATCCCTCCATTCTCTGTCTCTATATAATACACACAATATTTTATGAGCAACTAGAGCAATCTATGAAATATAAATGGATAACTGTCTTGTGTGTGCGTCCCTCTCTCTCTCTCCATCCCTCTCTTTTCATTTTCATTGCCACTGCCAAATCATGAGAGAGGATGGACTATGGTCCGTTCAACGTACATAACACCGTGTACATCATGTAGTGTGAAAGCACTGTACAAAATCCCACACACACACACACACTCCATCCCCAACCGCATTCTTTATAGTGTGGCCCATCATAAACAATTCCACACACACCGTGTGCAATATAACTGGACACAGAGGGAAAGAAACACACAAACATACACAGGGAATTTCGGCAGTGGCTGGATAAAATAGCATTTTGGAAACATCACAGGTGTGATTCCCACCCACCCACAAGAAACACACACATATATATAAACACAGAGCGAGGGACACGAGAGTGAGAACAGAAATGCGGGCACAGCGCATTGACACGCTCTCAATCCAGCCACACACACACACATGAACACACGAGGAGAGTCAACTTTACACTTGAAAACTGCTTTATTCTGGAAATCACACTAGGCTGTCCGATCAAAAAGACCAAAACAAACGAGAGGGGGAGAGGAAAGAAACCACGAAACATTTTCCCAGCACACACTCACTCACTCCATGTCACATGCTATTGTACATACTTTGATCAAATTAACAACAACTACCTGTCCAACACCCTCTTCTACCACCCTCTCACACACAAGCACGCACGTCAACATCCAGAAAAAATAACAAAACACGATTTTGACTCCCAACTATCCCGATCAACTCTTGAATAGACACCGCAACACAACTTGGGTCATTGGAATTCCCGTTAGTATCAAGTTCTTCACATCTGCTCCTGCTTCTACAATGAACGAACATCCATGAATTTGATGTGTGTTGGAGGGAGAGTAACTCAAGTCCTGATGTCGAGTGTGGAAAGAAAGTCTGATCAATATTTGCTGTGTGTGTCCATTGAACACCCATCTAATGTGACTAGGACATGTCCTCACACTCTCTGTCTACACAACACACGTCCATAGTTAAAGGACAATTGGTTTGGCTCCCTACATTTTGTCACATAAAAATCCTTATCGTGTGCGGATACGACAAATCACACACACACACACAGACTGACAGTCAACATTCAAACTCATTGATGAGTCACGGAATACAAAAGAGACACTTTTTTCATCGAAAAGCAAAAGCAAAGAAAGAGGGAAAAGACTTCACATGACTTTAATTCTCAACCGGGAAAAAATTCTTTCACTACCGTATTCAACGTGAATAATACCTGCGTGCTTTTAACTTGTACCTCAATATCTTACTTTTACTACGCACACTTTTCCTGTGTAGTTAATATCATTTGTCGTACATGCCATTGAGATTTATTTTGCTAAAAATAAGTTTTTGAATAAAACATATGTTTTAAAATTTTAGTTTTTACACAATTTTAAAAAAACGTATCAAAAATGTTGAGAACCCAGTTCTCTCCTTGGGATCAATACGGTATGTGTGTATATGGAACACGAAGACAAGGTTTTCTTCCTCGTTCCTGACTCTGCCTCCCTTTCTTCCCTTTCTTCTCCCCCTCCCCATGACACACACAAAACTTTAGCAGTTTACTTAGGCTCATTGGCAAATCCCATAGGTTTTCAGATTCTGATTTTAGTTTTAAATCCACAAAAAAAGTTTTCTTCCCTCCCCCTCCTCTCTCTTGAAGAGTCTCTCTCTGTCTCACACACACACACTTTAGGCCAATACTAAAGGTCCACGCAAATCCTTACTCTCTTTACCCTCCGAAAAAAGGAAAGGAAGGAAATGGGGAAGAATCTAAATTTAATTCGTTTCCCCATTCTTCGTCCCGATCTCCATACATCCAACGCATGTATTCAAACTCCATGTCTATCTAGTGTTATGTATACAAGTTCACAAATTAAATCCCCTTCTTTTTTTCCTCTCTACTGTATATTATCTACAAATTTCCTTGACAAATCCCAAATCCAGTCGCCATCACTCCACACCATCAATATCTCTATTATAAATTTAATTGGGACAATTTCGGAGTCATTCGTCATCCGTCATTAGGTTTGAGCTACCCAACAGCTAAAAGCATGGAAGAGAGAGGCTACACAGTGGAATAGTGAGAGTGGGAGTGTGTGTGTGTGAAAGGAGGGGATGTGAATGGAAAAGGGAGAAAATAGAGGAAGAATAAAAAGGAGAATCCTTTTCACAACAGAGAAAGAGAGAGAAAGTGTGTGTGTGGGGATATGTCTTGGATGAATAGGAGAATGACACTCTGAATGCATTGGGAGAGTGTGGCGTTGGTTTGAAAGATGTCAAGCAAAATACCATCATTTGCCATTCTAGACTGAAAGGTGTCTCTCTTTTTTTCATTGTGAATGGGTTGATCAATACCATCTCAATAGGCCATTCCAGTTTCCCTATCCCCTCCTCCAATACGAATAGTATCTCTGTGTGTGTGTCGTGTGTGAAGAGAGAAAGAGACTTTGACTCTGTGTAAAGGATGGAGAATTTGATAGTTTTTTGACTTGACATGGAGTGGAGTCTCCATTCCATGTTATTGCTTTCCCTCCTTGTCCTTTTCTCCCTCTTTTCTCTCTCTTGGTCTTTCCTTTCCCCTCCTTTTAAAACTATATGTATTGACTCCATTGTATCTCCATCCAATCTACCTACCTTCCATGGCTTCCCCTTCACTCTCTCTCTCTCTCTCTCTCTCTATGCACTATACACCACGTAAAGACAGAGAGAGAGGGAAGAGAAAAAACAGAATTTTTTAGGCATTGCTGGATAAAGCAAGCTAGTCGGAATGTCTCTCTCTTTTACAGTTGTGTCTCCTGTGTGTGTGTGTGTGTGTAGAGAATCCAGAATATTTTTTCTCTTTGACTTTTTTCTTCCTCTCTCTCTCTCTCTCTTTCATCCTCGTCTTTTCGTGATTCACTATTCGACTCTGCCTCAACTCGAATGCCAATATTCCAGCTTCAATATCCTGTGATTGTATCTGTGAAAACTGGAAACTGTCAAGTTTGTCTGAGTCTCTTTAAGTCCTCCTATACATCCACCCACACACACACGTTCGCATGTAGATGTGAAAGGAAGGTAGGGACTCTTTCCATGCATCCTGCATGATCGCTTTGACTTTTCAATTTGTGAAAAGTCACCGTCAAATCAATGACTCCAGCCTATCTCTCTCTGACTCTGTTTAAACCTGTCTCAAAAAACATTCGTTCCCTCCTCCTCTTCCCTTCTCTTCCTGCTCTAAATGGTTCTGGAGAATCAAAATGAAGCCAAAAGAGCGGTTTAGTCTTTTCACTACCCGTGTTTCATCTCCCTCTTCTCTTCCCTTCATTAGCTAATTAAGATGGATGAAGATGAAGGGAGGAAGAGATAAATGCGGTTTTAAATCAACACCACAAAACCCTAAATCTAATCACCATGTATTGTGTGTGTGTATATATATCGTTCCAGTTAAAGATATGTGGTGTGTAGACAAATTATGGGATAATCATCAGCTGCAACTTTTCCCCTCTGTTCCTTACTACAGTGTGTGTGTCTCTCTCTTTTCGTGTAGAGCCTAAATGTTTCCGTGTATTCATCACTCCATATAAGACATCCCTATTACCTTGAATTCGTTTTTTTTGAATTCACAGCTTTATTCCACTAGTAAAAAAATGAAGAGGGAAAAAATGGTGGGGAGTTAAATGGTAAAAAAACAACAGACAAATTGTTCAAAGGAGGAAAGTGAATCAAGTCAAAGTGAGGCTCAAAGAGGAAGGATAAAATAGAAGACACACACACACTACATGTTCAAGAGTGGGTAGGGGGAGACGGCTTTACCTGAGCTCAAAGAAAAACAATTTGAGGAAGGAAAAAGGAGAGGGAGAGGAGGAGGAGGGAGTTGATTGTAAAACTGTATACTTTAATATTTGGGATAGACAAAAATTCATAAATATGAGTAGCCTATAGGGGAACCCAGATTTTTGGTGTGTCTTTGTGTAATATTGCATCACCTTCCTTTCCACACACACACAATGCAATGGAAGGAGGGAGGGAGGGTGAATACCCAGAGACTGCGTGTGTGTTGTTGGGGACAGGAGAATGCGGCATCCTTTGATCAATCAGTTGACTTGAAATGCCACAATCACGCCAACAACTTTCCCAAAGCGACAATCTGATCGACCTTCCAATCCAGACCTTTTCCTCTCTCAACGTTCACCCCTTTTCCCCCTTTTACAACAACCCGAAAAAACCACATGCCTCACCCTCTGTCCTTCCTACAAAACTCTGTCTCCATTCCACGGAGGCATCACAAATTTTTCTGTAGAATTGACGAAAAATAGGATGGACCCCATTTGAATATTCCATTTTGTTCTGACAATTTTGATGTCAATATAAAAACTTGATTTGTAAAAATTCAAAAAAAAATTTCATTGTTTTGGACCCTCAAGGATTATATTCTATTTAGTAATTTCTAATAATGGAATAAAATAATGGAAGTAGGAATCAAAATTTTGGAGAACACCTTGAAAATCCGACACAGCTCAAAATGCAGAGAATGTAAATAGAGGAAGACTAGTAGTTAGGAGTGTACGAGGAGTAAAGGAAATCAAATAGTTAGCACTAAAGTAATTTCTCTGTTTACCAAAGGGAACCTTTAAGTCAAGAACGGATGAAGGAAAGAA
This sequence comes from Pygmarrhopalites habei, assembly GCA_009870185.1. Lineage (NCBI taxonomy): Eukaryota > Metazoa > Arthropoda > Collembola > Symphypleona > Arrhopalitidae > Pygmarrhopalites > Pygmarrhopalites habei. The sequence goes on from WJFB01000503.1 coordinate 22,761, forward strand.
TACAAGAGGACGTTCTACGCCCTTGGCCATATTTTCTGAGACTAACATTTTCTGTCTTGAAGAAGGAACTACTAGTAAGGGAAAAAAGGATGGAGCTTGTCTTGTCCTCAAAAAAATCAACATGGACAAACAAAGGTTAGCTTCCCTCAGTGCATAATAAAATTTATGTGTGTGTGTGTGTACTTCTACTTCTTCCTTACAAAGACTCCAGGTGCTGACAGACAAGAAGAGAAAGAGAGACACAAAAAAGAAACCCTTCCACACTGAAATGTTGTAAGAGAATCACTCGTGGAATTAGACAGAAGGAGAACAATGCGGAACTAATTACATTTTTTAATGAAATCTCCACGGATGGGGTACACTTATTATTTCACTTTTTAATTTTAACATCTTTTTTCAATTATTACAATGTAATTAATGAACAGAGGCTGGAGATGACCACGAGAGAATAACTTTATTCAAGACGAGAGGAAGACGGCCTCTTTGAAGGCATTGCTTTAAGGGGTGAGAAGTGACTTGTTATTTTCTCTGTAGTCTTTAATAAGTATTTTTGTTGGTGTACTTATTATAAGCTTGAGAGTGAAGGACACAAAAGGGAACCACATGACATATTCGGTGGAGAAAGGGCTTCCATCCTGTACACTCCATCAGAGAATTGAAGATTGTTTGGCAACCCCAAATTAAAGAAAAACCACATCGCCACATATAAACACAATGTACATTACAACTTGTAGGGGGCAAAGATCCTAATGAAGACTGGACAAAAATATCGTTTCCTCACTGCCCAAAAGAATGACAGATGACAGGCGGACACGGAAAGAGAGGGAGACGAAAGGGATGGGCTGTAGACAAGGTCATCCCAAAAAACCCACAAATAAATGTACCTGACAGTCCGTCAGTTGATAATAATATTTATTTCCCTGTGGTTGACAATGACGGTTCAATTCCATTTTAAAGCGTCCACATTTCTAATTAGAATTTTTTGAAAAGAAATCATTTCCCTGGACAGTTGAAAGTGGAGAAATGTCGAAAGTCCTTTACCCTTTAGTTGTAATGGTTATTAACTAGGACAATCTTAACTAGGACGAATGAAAATGTGTTTAGATTGGGAACAGAGTTGGAGGGAATGAAGTCTCGGGCAATTATATAAAGCTTACTTTGTACGAGTAGAAATTTAATAAGTTATTGGATAGAGAGAGACACAGAGAGAGAGAAGGGATGGGAAAAGCTTGTCTTGTCTTTGGAGAAGACCTTTCATGACAACGACAACAGAAGAGAATCCTGGCTTTTGTCTCCGGGGATGGAGTGAGGAGAATGACAAACATGAGGAGAACATCGGAGGAGGAAAAAGCTGGGAAGAGAACAGCAGACACAAGAAGAAGGGGCAAGTAGTCGTGCGAGGGATGTGACAAACATTGAATTAAATCCAATAACTTCTACCCAAAATGTCTAATCGAATCAATCCCAACTAAACAAATAGAAATCCAAAACACACACCGTCACACACATCCAGAAAGAGAGAGAGAGAGAAGACATCAACATTGTGAGGAGGGACAGGAGGAGCAACAAATAACACAATCAAATATTTTCCTCTTAGTCTTACCCCCAAGGACTTGACACTGTCTTCATCCCCGGCCGTCCACCGAGACTAACTAGAGTCGACAATCTTTAATGGAACCAGGGTGAACGGAGGAGACGACTCCAATTAAATCTCAAACACCATCTCAACCCCTTTAAAACCTAATTCTCTCCGCACCCCTTCGCGTTTGACATTCCCATTAGCAGTGTCAATCCAAATCAAATCAACGTTTCTTGCCCACACAAAAACGCAGGCAGGAGTCAACATTTAAAATGTGGCTTGATTTCAATAAAAAATCTATTCATGAATTTGATTCTTACACTCCAGTGATCGTCACAAATTATGAATCCCTAAAATTCTGTGATCAAGAAATCTGATTTCTTAATCTAAATTTAAGTAACACTTTTTGTCACCTGTGCTTCCAGTGCAGTCCAAAATTTTAATTAAAATAAATCAAAAGGATTGACAAGGCACTTGAACCAGTTTGGTTCAAGTGGACCCTCATGACCCAAACTCTCATCCCCATCGTCGTCCTTCACAACCAAGAAGAAGGATCGTGAGAGAAAAAGTTGGACAGTAAAAGTGAGATTAGATCCTCCAAAAAAAGAAGATTGAGTTGTATGAATCTTTGGGAGAAGGAACAAAGACACATGGAGAAGCACAAGGTGCAGACTGGGTCGTGGAAAGAGTCTCGTCTCCCTCCCTGCAGATCTTCTTCCTTCCCTACCGAAAGTGCTGAGAGGATGAGAGGCAGTGACTCCCATAATCAAGAGTGACGAGGACAAAGACAAGTCTGGAGGAAAGATAAGCCATCAACAAAATATGACGTTGACGTGTTTCCCATCCTTGATTCCCTCCTCACTTCAACCTCACACATAATAATATGAAAAACACACTGCACTACAAACCACACACACACAAAGAGGATGGGAAGGGGGAACTGGAATCTGTAGAAAGACAAGGATGAGATTTTACGGTGGTGCCCAAGTGGGCAGCGTAAAAACTCTAGAGTGGTGATGTTGTCTGTCATGTCACTCCAGACTCCACCATCATCATCGACTGGAACATCTGGGAACTTGGTTCTCCATCCCACTCAAACCCTACACACACTCTCTCTCTTCCTCTTGTACTGGTGAATTTTGTCACCATTTCCCTGGAGTGACAAGATGATTCAAGTTCTACCCCACAAAAATATCAACAACTACTCCATACATTATAACTTTATGTATGTCATCTATCAAATACATTCTCCTCCCACTTCTTCTCCATATGTACGACCAAAACTTTCACACGACCACTATTGTCAGACAAAAGTTGACAAAAACAAAGTTTCCCCTGCATTTCTCTCTCCACTCGACTCCCACATCAGAATAATAATATTCATGTTGAGCCATTCTCCCATCGATTGACACACAGAAAAAGTTATTTTTTATGTCATAACTTGAACAACTACCCACTTATTGTGTGTGTAGTTAGAAGAGACAAGAAATCAGTTGAGAATCACTTCTCAGTTGACCCCAGGTCAGAAAGTCTGTCGATATTTCCAGGATTTTTTAAAATAATTCGGCAATTTGGTTCGACAGACCAATTTTTCACAGCTCCGAAAACTCTGACCCTGTCTAGCTGTGTAAAAATAAATTATTTTGTCAATAGGTCAAATCATGACAGAACAAATAAAAAATTTCCCGGTCCAAAGGTCAGAAAGTGACACGGAATGTGTGTGTAAATGTATATAGGATCTGATAAGGCTGTCACATTTAATTCACTACACTCAATATGATTGTGATGTAGGTGACAATTCCACGTTTCCCCTGTCATTATAATTGTCTCTAAAGCAACTGCCGACTCTACTAATATTTAGCATGAATTATTAGTGGTTGGAGAGAGACAGACTTGTCAATAATCATTGAGGCTGACATTGATGGACTGTTCATTGAGAACACGGACGAACGGAAGGGGTGGGTGGGCGTGTGGTCATACCATCTAATTTATATAATATGTACGTGTAACGTGTGTGTGTGTAAGACACAGGCTATAATGATCCATATTATAATGCCATGGATTTTGACTTCTCTCTCCCCCCTCTCATTCTCTTGGTACAATAAGTATACATAGTGGAGAGAGAGAAGTCGTGCCTCCTCAGAACTCTCTCATGTCACAAAGCAGTTAACAGTGTTAACTCAACACACACATCCAGGACTGACGTGGCAGGCATCACAATCCTACGGCCTTGAACACACACACACACACACTACTGTCTTGCCTCCAATCTATTCTGTTACCGCTCAAGTCCTACATATTACAAGTCCCTCTCTCCATTTTCTTGCCCTATCATTTCCTTCCGACGACTTGATTCAACCCATCCATCACACACAAATTTAGCATGTCTGTCGGACGTGTCTGTGTTACGAGTCAGACTTTGAATGTGTTCTTAACTTTGATTTCTTTCACCACCTTTCAACATATTTTATTCCTCAACCGTCATTCTTTGTCTGCATTCCACAAGACACGAACACAAAACTATGGAAAGTTGTGGGAATAGCAAGTCATGGCCAAGAGAGAGATCCAATTAGGAATATCTTGTACTTGCATGTTCACATCCAAAACAAAAATATAATTGAAGAACAGGACTTGACGTCAACACAACAACACTGACCTACCACCAGTCGTCTCGTATTAAAACGTGTACAAGTCAACGATTTGTCTGTATCAAAAAATCACTTTCAAAATGTCCAGCTAAATTTGCTAGAGGGAAATCAAAAGTCTTGCAAAAACTAGGATGAAAAATTGATAAAAAAATCAAGCACTATTCACTAAATTGTAGAATCCCGGGTCCATCGGTACAACAAATACGGTATTTGATTACCAAAGAAAGAGAGAGAGAGAGAAGTTGTTTCATCAACAACAATACGTGCTTAACTTACAGAAAACAGGATGGAGTTGAACCCAAAAATAAGACAATTATGAAAGAGAGCTAGGAAAAGTAAAAATAATACAACCAACACACAGATTTATCCACTCTCTCTCTCCACGCACACACACAATCAAAAATTCTGTAGGGAAAACGAGTGTCATGGATTGGTGTGGAGTGAGCACACGGGGAATATAAAAAACTAATACTAGAAACAAACTAATGCTAAGGAGAGTCCGCCAAGGAAAACTTGTTATTCCAAGAAGCCATGGAGAAGGAAGAAAATAGAAAAAAGGGAGGAAAAGAAAGATCTTCCGCTAATAGCTCCCTCCTACCTTTCCTCTACTTATAATCCCATGTATTTCTGTATCCTATTCTCCTCTCGGCCCACGCTATCCTGCCTTGTATCCCCCGTTAAAATCCCAAATTATGATTACCCCCACCATTTCCAAACACACCAATCCACCCCCGTGAAAGAGAATGGTTGTATATGATTAGGATGCAGGTGTTTTTGATTGTCAATAAAAAAGTATGGTCAGAGTCATCAAGAAGAAGAAGGAGAGAAAAGAGAAGGGACATAAAAATATAGTACAAATCCAAAAACTCGGATCCAAACTAAATCACTAAAATCCAAGTCAATTATGTATTAATTTTTATTCATTTTCTCCTGTCCTGGAACTGTGTATCTCTTATTATATCCATTTGTTGATTATACACCGAATCCGCTTCTCTTCTCTGCCCTCCCCATAAAAGTTGAGCAATGACGCTTCCCTTTCAAATAATAATAGCTTCAACTGTTCCACACACGTCAATACACACACACTAGTACACAACTAAGGGAAAGAGAGAGAGAGTCATGGGTAATCCAACAGTCTGAATAGATTGACGACACACACACAAATACAGGGAAGCGTCGACTCAGAAGCAAAAGTTACACTCCAAAAATCCTTTCCCTCACAAAGTGTCACCAGCAAAAAGGACAAAACAAAGTACACGAGCACACACGTACACACACTCTCTTTTTGAAAAGGGAGAAAGAGGAGACAGAGGGACAGTATGAAATGAGAATGACAAGGAAGAATTTGATGACTTTTCATTTGAATTCGGGGTGTCGCTTTGCATTACTCCAGCACACACACATCCAAAAGTTATGGTCCCTCCCGCAACAACTGCCGTCAACTGCCATTTAAGAACAATGTGTAGACTTTCGGTAATTTTCTAAATTTTATTGACAACCAAACTGTTCTCCTCCTCCTCCTTTATATATTTTTACACGGACATAATCCCACTAAAAATATTTTCTCCTCAATTTCCCCCCACTCTTCTCTCCCTCTCTCTCTCTCTTCAGCACACACTCTGCATCCCAACCCAAAAAAGTCAGTCAAAAACGGCTGTGACGGAATAAAAGAGCATTAAATTGAACCTGAGTCCGGGTAGAGTAGACGAGGAAAAACATTTCTTTTTCAGCTCATTGTCACAGCCTCTACGTCTGTGTGTGTGTGTGTGACTTTAATATGGAGAGAAAGAGGAAGGATCATTTATCTTACAGTTTTAAAGCTACCCATTACCTTTAATATATAGACAAATACACTGGCACACACACACGTTTTTGATATACGACTGACGAGAGAGGGATATGGAAAGGAAATTTTGGTATGCATTCATGCGTCTTTCAGCTTTTTCTCTCTATCCCTCCTCGTCTCTCTTCTTCTAATGGTAGTTTACCCTTCAAGAATTTTCAGATTGACGAATACCATGAAATAAACCCACAAGCTCCTGTATGTACACTCCCCCTTGTATAATACTGTAGGCTATATAGAAGAGTGTTATGATACCCAGACGATTCTTTGTTCAACTCCCCAACATGGTCACATTGTCATAAAAATGTGGACCACGGAGAAGGAGAGGAGATGAGATGAGAGGAGGAAGAAGTCGGAGGGAGCGGAGGTAGAAAAATGAATAAATCCTGGATTCATCTCACGCTACATTATCCTAAATTCTTCATCCTTGCTTTTTTCCAGGATACATTCCGTCAGCAATGAGACGGAGCTAAATACGTATCCCTACTCTCTCTCTCTCTCTGTGCGTGTGTGTGCCTGATGAAACCCCCTTGGACTCCATGGAAAATTATACTTTTCCCGACAGTTAAAGTTGACCATATACTCATTTACTTATAGAAAAACTTGTGATGGTAGTCGACATGATTTGTTCTCTCTCTCTCACACACACGCTATGTTGATATAGAGAGAAAGAGAGTATGTAGGTGTGACGTCGTTCGGTATGATAAAATTTTATAACAGATTTTATTGTTGAAAAGCCGTGGTTTACAGGTTTGAGGTGTAAATCGGAGAGGAAGGAGTCCTCCATCAAAACTTACATATTAAACTGCCCGTCATATATTTAGAGAGTCATTTGTGTGTGTGTGTCTCTCTCTCTCAAATCCACATCCTCTGACTTTGTAGAGGAACTTTTGGAAGGGGAAGGAAGATATCCGTCTTGTGTGTTAAAAGAACTTTTCCACACGTCATAATACACCCTTCACCTTTTCCCTCCTTTTACAAAAGAATTGTCCATCACACACACACACTCACTCACACACACTGGTCTATTGTGAGGATGTTCGAGTGAACGAGGGGACCATCTCTACATACAGTAGAAGGAGCATGAGGAAAAATCAAAATATTATAAGCAAACCCATCTCTCTGTAAGCACATTTCACAGGACAATCCACAGAGTATAAAGTGTGATACTCAACACTTTGAATGTATTTTTATGTTTTCTGGACGCTCTCTCCCTCTTCTCTCCAGAAGAATTCTTCTCGCTGTTGAGAAATCTTTTCATATCCATTTGTGTGTGGGGCCCTTCGTCCTCCCTCTCATCTCCATTCATCCAATGCAAGATGACGCCGAAAAAATTACGATAAAAAATCTTTCTCTCCCTTCCCCTCAATATCCCTTTCTCTCTTTCCCTCTCCCTTTAAAAAATGAATAGAGGATGTACCCACAGTAATATATATTGTGGGAGATGGACTAAGTACCTTTACTTTTAATGCAGCCTTCTCCTCCTCCTATAGTCTAAGGAAGGGAGAGAGTGATGATACTATTTTATTATACACCATGTATACACTTTGGAGGATGACGAGGACTAGAACGTCGTACATAGAAAATACGTTCTCCGTAACGAAAGGAGGAAAAACAGGTCTCTCTCTTTCTTCCCTTCTGGTGTGTCAGAGAAGAGTAAACTCTTCTCTGCTGGTGTGTGTGTGTGTGTGGAGAGAGAGGGAGAGATGTATTATGTCTTTAGGACTGGAACGAGAAAAGATAGATAGATGCTTTGACGGAGCAAGACAAGATACATACAAGGAGTACAAGGAAAGAGAGTCACACACACACTAGTACATACAACATACAGGGAGAGAGACTGATGGGATGTGCTATGATGATGAAAAGGCAAAAAGTTGGTCACTCAAGTGAAGAGCTACAAAAACTTTTCGAATTCCGACACACGCTGAGCGTCTCTGATTCAACATTCAACTGACTTACCATCACATCACACACACATCCTATTCTTTTTCCTTTCTCCCTCCTCCTCTACATGTATACCTTATATCATATTCCTATGAATACCACCCTATGTGTGTGTGTCCTCCTCCTCCCGTTCTTGGATGGAGAGAGAAATAAATATACTGTACATTTATCCCTCTCGAATTGGCAGAACACAAGTCGAGAGGAAATTTCCAATCCCAGTTAAAAGAATAGACTGTGTGTGTGTGTGTGGGAGCTTATGGGATGCTCTCAACTATTTTGCCTATTTTGTCACAACTGCCAAACTGACATTGAAACTCCCTTACTTTTCTCATCCACAAATCCCACCAAAATCAACAATAGACTTTGGTAAACTCTGTCAGCATCTTTTGAACAACAGCAGCAGTTTTTACAAATGTGAGGAGTAAGGAAAGAATGAAGCCCACACACTTTCCAAAATAATAGTTTGGCAAGGAATGCAACAAGGGAGGCTAAAAAATGGAGGAGGGGAGAAAAATTCACTTTAATTTGGCACATTTTTGCAGCGTTTAATTTAATTTTCTGTCAGCTTTTTTGCGACAATTCTAATTCAGCAATATTTGAGGTAAACAGGCTCAATAATTTTCGGATATCATCTCGAAAATTACGACTCAAACCAAAATAGTGCGGAATATATCTTTGTACGCGCGTGTGTGTGCAAAGTTTGTATTGAAGAGTATAAAAGAAACTTTTTGTCAATATTGTGAGTATAAATAGATGTAGCTATAAAATAAATAGACGAGGCTAGAAAGGAGAAGAAGAATATTTTGTATAACAAAAAATATATAGAAGATTGAGAGTAACATTGTATGTAGGGAGGGATGAGAGAGAAGAAGGGAGGATTTTGGATTGTCTGGTGTGTGTGTGTGTGTTCCATAGTAAAAAAACGGTAAATCCAGGACGGACTCTAAAGCTAACAGACAAATCTCTCTGAATTCCTCGTCTCTCTCACTTCCCAAGGACTATCCATGTTTGAGTAAATCCATCATTATCATAATTTTTCACTTTCTCCATCACATTCAAATCACACACTCAATCGCTTCCAGGGAAAATCCAAGTCTTTTTTCCTTTCCATCCTTTTTCCTTCCATGGTATAAACATGCATCTCTGCCTCTTCATACACACACACTACATTACATAGGGACGTTATAAAAGAGGAGACACTTTCATCCATTCAAATTCACATGTAGTCACATTTCATGGACACCACTTTTTCTACATTTCTAAATTAACTGTCATCCATATTTAGCAATACAATTCTTCACCCATTGGCTACAAACTTCTACAGTTTTTAATTCTTCCTACATTTATAATGAGAACGTCTTCAGAGGAGTTCAGAAAAATATTTACACTAGAGCTACCATTTTAAACTTACACTAATTTTGTATAACTAAATGCTTACCTGTTTAAAAAGTCGGTTCCAGTGAGGGTCACAAAAATGTCACAAACTCTTTTTAAAAATTAGTTGAGGACAGAAAATCCGTGTCCGTCTTGTCCCGTTCTCTACAAATCAAAAATATTGAGTCCAGTTACATTTAAATCACAATCACTTTGAATATTTCTAAAGTTTTCCAAACACTTTGCTCCAACAAACTCACAAAATCCACCTTAGTTCACTTTTTTTAAAATCCAATTTCTTATCGAAAAATGGAAGTCTATCCAGTTGTTTATAAAACTGAAGACAGTTTCTTAAAAATCCCAACAAGTTTATTTATTCCCAAGGAATTCAGTTTAAATTTCACTGATCAAAATCTCCAATTTTTTGAAACAAATTTCGAATGACACAATCCAGCCAAATTTTTATTCACCACAAAAATTCTCCTGCAATTCAGAATGGTTCCAAACAACAATGTTATCCAAATTTGTGAAGGTGAGACAAGAGTCCACAATTTGTGACTAGAATTGTGGAGAATTGTGAATGGAGGATGAAACAAACACGAGGGGAAATGTACGGAAGAGAGTCAAAACTTGTTTGTTGGTGGTCACGAGGACGAAAGGATAAACGCTGTGTAACACACAGGAAGAGTGGGGGAGAGTATTTTTGGTGTGTGTTGACTACTGAGTGTTCAATGACTGACTGCCGACTGACTTGTGTGAGAGGAGAGCTGTGACTCTGACTCTCCCTCTGAGCACTCAGGCTGCCTCCTCCTTCTTCTCATGTGCCGTGCCAGAGACGACAGAGTGCAGGAATCTGGAAGGGGGAACCTTCACTCCTCCAGTCTTTACATATTATATCCTCAGCCACTGCCTGGATTGATCGCAGACAGACATCCAGGCAGGGAGCCAGAATCCCATGGCAAACAGGGAGAAAGTGAGTCTCTCAAAAAAAAGAGTTGAATTTTCTTCTCTCTCTCTCTCTCTCCTTCACACACACAACAGCTTATATAAAGAAGAAAGATGAGGGCGGTTAGAAGAGGCAAGTCAATCTAGTCAGACGCCCTGACAACAACCGACAACGCTCTCTCTTCCACTTACTCAAACTCTCCCCTCCTCCTCCTCCTCCTCCCGCTTCAAAATTATGTTCAGTCTGAATGCAAAGGAGTTTCTCCTCCTCCACTAATTGCAACGACAAATTGACTCCGGGAGAATTGAGCAGTCTTTTTCCCGAGACAAAAGACAAAAATTAATCATAATTATCTCACGCCAGCTCAACAATCTCTCAAAATTCTTTTTGTTTTTTCAAATTTCCAAAAGTGTTCTTTATTTTCATTCAAGATTTTCCTTCGAGAATGACGAAAGACAAAGAAAGTCAACGAGTAAAATAACTTAAATTCGAAGAGTCAATTTTGAGGGACCATTTTTGATTCTAATTTAGTTGTAATCTCTTAATTCACTCGGGATATTTAAATTTCCCTCGAATCCTCCCCAATTTACTACACACAATAATTAAGAAGATACACCCGTGTAATTAAAAAGTTGATCAATATTTTGTCTCTCGACTCAATTATCATCAGTGAATTCCAGAAGAGGAAAAGCGACACAGTCCTAAAAAACGGGTAGGATAATGACTCGGGGAATTACCGGGTATTTATCCCTGTAACCATTTGTATAAATAAAAGTTCAAGTTGTGGACATTTAAAATCAATATAAAAGGGAAGAGGACGACCCATTAAAACTAAATTAAGAATTAAGGAGTGACGTGGACGGATCCGAGTCAGAATACCAAAGGAAGAGGATCGCACAAACAGGCACACACACTCTCACTCTCTCTCTCTAGTATTCCAGCACATACTCCACTCCAGACAAAAATTCTGGAGAGAGAGAGAGAGAGAGAGACGAAGACAGTCGTAAAGAAAAGTAAAGTGGAATGTCCAAGCTCAATTTGGAGAAATGCAAACGACAGCAATTTTTTCATCCTCTCTTCCTCTCTCTAGTCTGGATGGAGGAGACGGAGGAGGACGGGAGGAGGATGGAATGGCGCCCACAATGTGCAATACAAGGGAGACCCATAAAAAGCACATTGAGGCTAGTGGCTGTATGGACTCAGGTGCCCCGTATGGGCCGTATGGAGGTAATTAGCTGACTGTCTTTTGCTCGGCAAAAGACATCCGATCAGCCCTTCACGAGCCACTCTAATTGCTTCTGTGGTTATCGAAAATGTTCCTTCCCGGTAGTTATGACGATGACTCCCTGTTTTGCCCCTCTCCCTTTGCTACACAGATTACAACCGGGATCCCTTTTCATCCACACATCTATAATATATATACACATTTAGTCTATCTTGATCGACTCAATCTACACTCTTTTGTGTATGCACATGAATGTTCCTCCATCCTTGTACGTACACCCTCCAAAGGACACCCGCCATTCCACAGCATATAATAAAATTGAATAATATAAGAAGACTAAAAGCTAAACTAAACTAAACGACGTAGCCACCACCAACACCAACCCACACCACACACACACACCATCCTCTCTCCCTTCCTAAGGACTTTCCAAATGACGTCCACGGAAGAATACAACCTCCTCCACAGACACACACACCACCACCACCACCAAAACTAAATGCTCTCAATCCCATTTATTTCTATCCAGAGTCATTCAAACAATGCTTCCCCCTTTTATTATATCTCTAAAAGTCCAACTTTATATTTATATCTTATACAAAGGACTCTCAACGTCCCACGTCCTCCCCCTCATCTCCCTTTATTACATAACTAACTCAACTAACGTAAGCCATGCATCTGCCCCTATCAAAAACACTATCTAATTGTAATTTAGTATAACATTATACCCGCTCATCTGTGTGTGTGTTTGTGTGTGGGGGATGTGGATGTGGGTGACTACAATGACTATATTTTGGAAGAATACACAGACAATCCTGTGGTTGATCGTCAGAGACACAGTCTCCATTTTGGAGGAAAGTTAGTAGAAAAAAGCTAAGTTAGTGGAACAATCCAAGGATAAAAGGAAGGATGGAACGTTAACTATTTTCCTGCAATAGAATCGGATAATTTCAAAAATTAGCCATCAAAATTCGTACCTTTGAAACAAAGGTGCTTCTACATTCTAAAAAGTCCGGAGCGATTTTGACACCGCCCGGTGCAACAGTATGACTGCACCGTTTTTGGTGTCAAAATCATCACCGAATTGTAGCAAAGCTACATCGCCGGTGTTAATTCAACACCGTTTTGGTGACAATTTTGCTACCAAAACGGTACGGTCATGAATTTACTACCGCATTAATTAGAGTGTAGTATACTGAGTAAGGGTTCGAAAAATGTGTATAAATATTTTTTGCAAAAATATCTTTTGCACATTATGCACTACAGCTGTAATAATAATTGCAGTTGATGTCTTAATAAAAGCAGTGCATGTTAATCTGGCTAAAATTAATAATTTATGTCAAAATAGCACACTCTCCACTCAAAGGTACAGTGTATTGGCATGTGATTTTAATTTTTGCGAAAAGCTGGTTCAATAAATACAGGAGTACTGCCATCCTTTCAGTCAATTGACGACGTCAGTAATTTATGCATATATATCGATTCATCATTTAATTAATTAGCAGCTCATTATCTCCTGGATTCGGGATGACACAGAGAAAAAGCACGCTCAATATTGACAAGTAGAGCATGGATATGTATTTGTACAAAAGTAGAATAGTCTGTCAGGAGAGCCATTAGCATAACGAAGCAGGAAAAAATGAGTCGTCTTAATATGAAGCCTTGTTAAATCTATTGATTTCCCAACACCATAGCTTTACCACTGCCATCATATCTCGAATTGAGAGTACAGAATAGTGCATGGATTGTATGATGACTCCACACGGGAAATTCAATACCCACCACCATCTCCGATTTGTAACGACTCATACACACTGTAATTATGAGCGGACAGGGGGAAGGAAAGATATTTTCCAATGTGACTCCATTATCCCCATTCCTTGCCGACTATTTTGTTTATCTCACAAATTTTCTTTGATGGGGTGCCGCAATCGCATATTTTATTACCCGTCTCTCTTTCTCTCTCTCTATCCACACTCTCAAAATGTAATTTGATATTAGGTGGGATAGACAAGGCAGTACAGGATTCATGACATTCACCAACTGCCACGTCAGTCTGGGTGGTATCTGGGTAAATGTGTCAATCATCAACAAATTAAAGTAGAAAATAGAAAAGCAACCAAATATTTACACTGAATTGTTGCAAATTTAAACTTTGTCGACAATTTTAGTAGGAAAATAGTCTCGTAATATTTTTAATCAGAAAGTTCCAGCGCTCATCACAGAAAAATTCTACTTGTCTTTTAACGAGTGGTTTAAGTAATTTTTTTAAAGAAGATTTTGTTATTCAAAACTCCTGTCAGATTTCCTCGTGTACAAAACTGATAGTCGTTTGCAAGTGCTGACACAAATGTTCATGATTTATGAGGAGGAGGTGATGGGAAGGAAGGAGAGGGGTGTACTTGTTCTCTCTCTCTCTCTCTCTTAAATTTTTAATTTGAAACTCCTTGTTGACCTACTGGAATTTTGACTCTCTCTCCCTCACTCTGAGTAGGCAGGCACACACTCATTATACATGGAATACTGGTTTTGAAGTGTTTCGAAGAGTTGGAGAAAAAAAAAGTTTCTCACATATAATTACATATTAAAGTGGAAACCCTCAAATTTTCCTCAACTCTTCAATTTCCAACACGCCTCCTCTTCTGTCTCTCCCCCTCTCTCGTTATGTATTTATTTCAACATCGTGGACCCCACTAGTTGTGTGTGTGTGTTATCTCCCCCACTCTCAATTTGATCTCTCATGTATACGGAGAGGTGAAGTCAACACCTAGGGTGAATCTCATGTCAGAGTAAGTGAAAGATTTCAATTAGGCAACTTCTCCACCTTGTATTGCATTGTATGCGTGTGTTCTTCTATATAGACATGTATACTCTCAAAAAGGATCAATTAGTTGAGACCACATGTAAAGTACAGAAACTCATCCATTAGATCAAGTTCTTTCACCCTCCGCTTACTCTTTTAACAATTGAGTTTTGGGAAGGAAAAGGACCACAACCATTTTAACATTATTCCAGTCAGAGATGTAATATTAATTTCTTTAACAAGATCCATCAAATTTGTACAAACCATTTAAACATTTAACGTCACGAGTCAAAACGTGAAATTTCAATATTTCTTTGAATTTTCTACCATCAAAGCTTTGTGACTCTGATTTGGATTTTTTTTCTTAATATCAGTTTTTCAAATACCAAGTCGGCATTCAATTCCATCCTTTTTTAAAGTTGTAGTCTTCCAAGCCTAGAAATCTTGGCCCCATGACAAATGTGATGAATTTATGAAGATCTCTTTCTCCCTTTCCTCGAGAACTGTCAACTTTTGACTAGTATTTACATTGTTTCCGTCACATCAAGTCAACTAAGCGTTCCCTCCTCCTCCTCCCTCTTCCCCTCCACTCTTGATTGAAAGAAAAGCCACTTATGGTGGCCACACAAGACTCTCTCTCTGTTTTTATCAGGGCTTGTCGTCCATTCCCCCTGCTTTATATGTCCCTTTCTCCTCCTTCTAAACACACGACAAGCACATCCATACATTTGAGTCTACTCCTGTGTGTGTGGATTCAGACTGTTGCTATAATCTTGGAGGTAGTAGTTCTATTAAATTTAATGAGGCAGAGTAATTCCCTTCCTCTCTTTCTCTCTCTCTCTGGAAGAAGAATATATAGTTAGCAGTTAGCGGACGGTGCGGTGTGCACTGTACTCGTTAACTTAATTTAGCCTAGTCGAATTATAATAGATTAGATCATAATATAATAGTGAAAGACACACACACACACACACACACACTCAAGTTTCAACTCTCCCTCCATGCGAGTGTGTGTGTGCGGTTTGTGTGTGAGTATAGACAATGCCTACCCCCTTCACCATTCCAGTCAAGCATCCAAGATTTTAATTTCAGATTTCTCACACGCTGTGACAGAGCGTAACTTGGAGTTACAGGCAGAATGATACAAATGTTCGAGGGATATACAACAAGGAGGGGATAAGAAGGGAACAAGTCCTTTACAGGGAGGAGGAGAGCACCCTAAACTCCATGAAATTCAACACAAAGTCACTACTTATAATACATACGACCAGGATAGCCGTATGTACGGAGGAGAACTGGAATGCATCCACTCTAAACCACCAAACTAATTAAACCAACCAAGACACACACAAGAGCAAGGTCGATGAATTCGACACTTTCTTCCCACCACTTGAAACCCACCAAAAAAGCCCAGTACACAATGCAAAGAAATTGCTCACACACTTTTGTTTCTCCTCCTCCTCCTCTGACCACAACCTCCATCACTTTTTTTGTTAAAATTTCCTCCTCCATCCACCTACACTTCCAACAATGACCCTTTGTGTCCGTCATTCTCAGTCCCAAGTTTTTTGGTGAATTCTACATGCCAAAAACGTTTTTTAAAATTCTGTTGCTTGACCGAGCTAAGAAATCACAAGATTTTTTTTTTCTTCATCCACGGTTTTTATCATTAAATTAAGGTAAAGTCGGATCATATTTTATTTGGTAAAGAATAAAATATTATAATACATCATGTTAATTGAGCAACTAAAGAGAAAGATTTGAAAGAAATTCAGTTCAAATCAGAGACGCCTTGAATGTGTGAATGGAGTGACAAAAATAAGAATAATTATAGTCTCTCCTGCATGGTTAACCCCACAATTTATGACTACTAATTGTAACACACATGGTCATCATCATCAACCGTCACTCTCACATTCCACGCACTGTAATCACACGGATATATTGATTAAAACGTTGTGCAATTAAAACTCTCTACCTCATATAAAAATACAACTCTCACTCTCACTTTTCAGTCTACCGTATTTTCCACGCGACTCTCTTTCTTCCTCTAAAAAAATATTAATTGGAATACCCGAAATAATTACAAAGAGCAGAATTATGAAACAAAATTAAAATGGGGAAAAACAAAATATTCTTTGCCCCATTTTGTATTTCATTTAGTATAATCTTAAAAGTAGGGAAAAGTCATCAGACGAGTAGAGAGAAAAGTGTGTGTGTGTGTGTGTGTGTGTGGATGATTAGACTTTTTAACCGTGTTTCCGACTTTTCCCCGACTTTTTAATTTCGTGCTAGAGGAACTTTGAATTTTTATCCCTTTCCTTCAAGTTGACTAATTTATGCAGGAAAATAAGATTGTTTTAAATCTAATATCCATATCTTATCGCCGTTCCCTCGTGTACAACTCACTCTCTCTTTCGAGAATAAAAACTAAATTTAATGTAGCAAGTCCTACCCATTAATACCCACCACAAACGAACAAACACACACACGACCATAAACTACATCATACAATCTCGTGTATGTCATGTCGAGTGTCACGGACCTTTTTCGCAATTTTCTATCCAAGTGTGATCAAAGAGAGAGAGAGAGAGAGAGAGAGAAGGCTTAAAGCATTAATTTTAACCGGGAGTCAAAACTTGATACAGCATTCCCTCCTTTCCCACCATTTTCTCCTTCCCTTTTAATTTCCAGCATTACATATTACAATCTAATGCACAAAATGGATTCGTCTCTTAATTAATCTTAGCCATGACTCTCGGAAAATTTCCATGTAAAAAAACAACAGCACACATTACACTATATGTACAGTGTGCATATACAATATATACCCCTCCTTCTCTCCCGTGTGTGTCCTCCACATAATAATTAAAAAACGGACGTTACAACTTTAATCTAAACTTGCAAATAATCTGAAAGAGAATATTTTGCACACACCCTTCCATCCTAACCCAGCTACCTACATCAGGGAGACTCTCTATTTAATCCGCACACACCACCACACACGCTCATTACAAACTCTTAAAAAAGCACATTTAAAATTTGAAGGAGAGAGTGCGTGGAGAAAATCCCTCTCCCTGAATGAGAGTGAATGTGTGTGTAACGGTTTGAAATGGTTTATACGGGAAAATTGGTTGAGAATTCAAACGGGAGAATATGAAGAGTAGAAGAAGAGGGAGGATAAGGTAAAAAAGGCAAGATTTTCCATATCCCACACACACACGATCCGCCGGGTGGGGGAAGGGAGAAAGGAGGGTTGCCTCTTTAGAGAGTGGACTATACGGGGGGAATAGTAGTAGGTATTATTATAGTAATAATAAAAGTTGGATAGAATCCCGTCAATAATATGGGGACACATAGTTAGACATGCAAATTCCCCATCAAGACTATCAGAGAGATCAAGAAACGCCATAACGACCGTAAAGATGCAATTATAATCTCAGCTCACTGACTGTCCTCAATGCCTCCTCAAATTACAAACCAGGGAGTCTAACGGTCTAATCGCCCTCCATCCTTTTTACTCTCCCTCTCTACTTTATGTATGGCCAAACCACACCAACTCCCTATAACACATCAATTACATACTTTCCCACTTTCCCTATCCCATCCTCTCTCATACATCCATTATTTTATACCATGTCCAAGTTCAACTCTCTCTCTCTCTCGCTTTCTCTCTTTCTCCAAGAAAAAACTCTCCCTTTCTCCCCAACTTTGACTGTATAACTTTTATGTACTAACTACTTCCAGTGTGAGTATGTGTGTAGGGAGGCTACAGTCAAAAAAGACTATTTCTGTCAATATAGAAAACACCAAGGAAATTTACAACCGCCAATCTCCACACAAACACAGAAAAAGAGAAAGGGAATTGTTCTACGCGTTTAAAGGTAAACAATGGAGAGAACAAGAGTGAGAGTGGATTTTCATCCACACCAGGAAATTAATAATGAGATATTCCCTCGCTTGACACACCATCCAAAATTGTGTTGCATGTCCAGCTTTCTCACTTTCAACTCCCGTATTATACAAATAATCTTTTTTTTAAAGACACACAACAACAACTCACTGCCCAATTTCACAGCACAAAGATTTTGCCTTTCTTTTTTTCTACTTTAACCTTTTCCCTTCCATCAAAATCTAACCTTTTTTCTAAACTTATATCTACATATTTTTTGCCCGTGTGTGTGTGGTTGTTATTCTAAAATGTGCGTAAAATGTGGAAAGAGAGAGAGAGACATTAAAATTCATTTTCATAATCTGATATGAAAACATGGAAAATTTTTGGTCTACATAATAATAATAAAATATTATATGATGGTAATGATCTTTTCAAAAATTTCAAATTTCCGTTTCTACATCTAGAACTTCTCATTTAAATGAGAGTGTGTGAGTGCGTGTGTGTAAAGAGAGAGAGACGGAGTACCTATCTGTCTTTCAGATAAAGTAGCTAATCGACCTCATCGTACTCATTTTAATGTTTGTGTGCAATTTCGCTAGGGCTAAATTGCAAGTTGCAATCTTACTGAACCTACTCTTTATCTCACTCGCAGATAATTCTAATTAAAAACTGACCATTAAAATCCACACACATGCACACACACAACCAAACCATTTTTCATGGGTGTAATCCCAACAAACATAACACACGTCTTAGAATTCGTATCATTTTAATTTGCAATAACAAATTAAATTAAAACTTTTAAATTAAGCAGTTCTGAATTTCGGCACTAGATTCATCTTAAATTATGAATACAATATTTGACAGTACAATTGTACAAGAGGGTGAAAAGACAATAGCCACGGAAATTATTGCACAAACCCACATCAACGGCTTAATAGTACAAAATCGACTTCTCCCTTCCCTGTAAAATGGCCCCAAATCCTCATATCAACTTGCACGATGAGGGTTTCGCATTCAGAAGAATGCGAGCAGTTGATACGTGTCTCTGACACACACACACACGCTCTCACTCAAACACACAAAAGCCAATTCAGTCTGAAATTGGACATGAATAAGTAAAATTATGGGAATATATGCAATTTGAATGCATACTGTACAATGGATCTTAGACTCCGATAAACAAAAATTAAATCAAAAATTAAATGTCATCATCTCTACTCACACAGACGGGGAACAAAGGGGAAAAGGACTAACTACGTCAAACGACGACAAGTCAAAAGTAATCATCTTTAATGCAAAAAGTACTTTTTGTGTGTGTGTGTCTCGTCCTCACAATCCCAAATCCAGAGAGACAACGCATTTTGTGTGAAAACATTTTTACAACGAGTTTTTCCTCTCTCCCTCTCTCCCTTGTAGAATCTCTACAGAGCTAGACAAAAGGGAGAGAAGGAATCCATGCAGATGATGACAGCATCAATATAACAATATAAAGACCGAAAAAAAGAAAAGTCTATCAACTTTAGCTTACGAAGAGAAAGGCGGGGGCGAGGAAATGAGAAAGTTTGAGACTGCACTCCTCTGTGTCTATGTGCAGAAGATCAAGATAAGAAAGCGCCAGTTAAGTTGTGCTCTGGAAAGAAAGAGACAAGTACCCATACAAGAAGAGACATGTAGGGAATGAATGAATATTACTGGAATCATTGCTGTGGAGCAGAAAAAGACAGAAAAAGTATGCAAAATTACCCTTCCCAAATAATATCACACACACATGTATATGTGACACCGTACAAGGGCATTGAGAACCCGGGATTTCTGTCGAATACTTCTTGACCCGGAGTTCTTCAGCTCTTCATTTTACTTGTTAACATTTTTACACCTTAAAAGATGAACAATTGGAATCCTTCGTGTTTACATATTTTATCGTGCCTGCATTTTTTGTGTGCCTGGGTTGTAATTTCCCTTGTACGGTAGACCCTCCTCTCCTCTCCTTCATCTAAATTACTTTTTATAAAAGAGAGGAGTACTCCTTATCTTGACACAACTGTATATCTCTCTCACACAATGACTTGTGTCATCCTGCTTCCGGTTATGGTGTAACTTGTCTCATTCCCTCTCTCCACCCACACTCCACACACAGACACACACGTACATGTATTTCCTCTTCCTATTGTATAGCAGGATACTTGATATCTCAAAATAATAATCATAGTCATCTCATCACCCTCCTTCATCAACGTCTCAATCCTTCCCTCCTTCAAGACACCCCAACTTCTTCATCCTTTTCCCGTCTTCTTTTCCTCCAAGAATTTCCATGGAAGGAACAAAAATTTGTCTCTCTCGACCCTCATTTTGTCATCGCATCTTCACCCCCACATTGTAATATAGTCATGCATATTTCCATTATAAAGTAGGGGAAAAACAGAAGAAAAAATGATGACCATCATGTAGAACATGGAAGGATATATACATCTCTCTCTCAAAATTCATACTGAACAAGTACACACACACACAATCATCTGACATGGTGAACCAGGATGAAAATATTCCACAGTATTTGAGATGGACGAGTCTCGCAGATACAAAGAGACAGTGGATTGTAGAGATAGACAAAAAGGAAGAAGAGAGAGACAGTGTGTGTGTCGAGTATGTTGAACTACTTCTTTTTCCTCTAAAGTTTTCTAAAGACTTTCCCATGATAAGACTAATAACCATTTCTTTTACGATACCATTTTTATAGCGTCGACACCCAAGGAACCCCAAGACAAAAGAAGAGGAGAGAAAGAAAGTCATTCCTCCAGTCTCCTCAACTCTTGTATTAAGAAAGACCGACGACGAAGAGGAGGAGGAGGGGTCCTAAGTTTGACGATGAGTCTCTCTCTCTCTTGTTCAAGCCGCCTCAACTTTTGGAGATGACTCCTCACTCCTCCCATCATTCTATAAAAAAAGTCTAAACTCTGTCTGTCATCGTCACTTCAAAATGACGGCTGGAGCAAAAGAGTAAAAGACCTGGAGACGGTAACTACACTCAAAACCTCCCTTCTCTCTCTCTTCTGTTCTGACTATAGTCAATGAACGTACATATCCACACACACACACACCATGGCAGTCACTGTTGGGAGTACACAGTGCAGCAATTTTATTAAAAGTCTTCAGAGAATTTCTTCTTCCTCTTCTCCTTGTTCCAATTTTCCCCTTGACTCCGTCGTCATCGTCAGCATGGGGGATCCTCAGTCGTCACCGTCATCCTCTTTCCCTCTCTCTCTCTCTCTCTCCTTCTCTCGTACACACACATACACTCTCTCTCCACAAGCAGTAGTGAAAGCTTTCTCTAAAAACAAATGTAATGACCCTCCTCGGCCAAAGCAGAATGAATGCAGAGGAGGAATCATGAGGGGGAGGGAGGGGGAGTGAGACTAAGTAATTTCTTTATTTTGTACATGCATCTCTGGCCTAAGATTAAAAACCTTGACACCATCTTCGGTAGAAGAGAAAGAGGATGCGGAGGAGGAGGGGGAGAACTCTTGAATTAATATATGCATAATTCATCAGCATATACAATATACAAGTATATATATATATGGATGAGTGTAGCTTTGCATAATTCATTCCACTAAAAAATAAGTAGGTACTTGTACCATCCATTCAATTTCGTCCCTCGTGTCCCTTCAAAACCCGGGTAATTTGTAAATCCAAAGCATGGACCCTGCCCTCCTCCTCCTCCTCCTCTCATTCTATGAGGACAGAGAATAGAGAGAAGGACAGGTGCACAGGAAAGGGAATGGGAAATTTTTAAAATTGAACCTTGTTTTTTAAAACAATTTTTAAAAAAGGATTTCATTTAAAAGAATTCTTTCTTTCTCTCGGGAGAGAGAATGATGAGAAAGAAGAAGAGAGAATCCAAATCTATGCATTGAATACACAGGAGAGAGATCTTGGCAAGAAGAACACAATCTTAGCTTAATACTCTTTACCAGGAAAAATTCTAATTAAATATGATTGTCGTAGTTCACAACTTTTTTCCATTTTTCCAAAAATTAAAGTCTGAAATAAAGTGAACGAGGATTGTAAAGGACTGTGATGGTTCCTGTGTGTAAAACACAATTTAAAATGTAATTATACATCTCTCTCTCTCTCTGCCTCTTTATTAAATGACACCCCTGGCCCTCAAAAATTTCGAGAGAGGGTGAAAGAACGTTCAAAAAATTTCTCTCGCTTTCACTCTCTTTCCACTTGTCTTTCCAGATGAAATGAAGAATGAGTTGTGACAGTCGTGTGTGTGTGGGTGTGGAATGAGTGTAGGGTTGTTATCCTGGTTGATTTTGATCCGAGAAAGAATATGGGGTGCTTTCTGAAGCCGCTAAGTCAGCGCCACTTTTCACGGATAACATCTACGTACGGTGGACGTGACATGGGTATTTACGGTCCTCAAAATTTTATACCAACATTTCACTGCATAACATCTTCCCCTCTCTCTCTCTCTATCTACTGCACCTATCTCTCTTCGTTTATTCCACTCAGCTCTACTTGGAGAGAGAGAGGGGGAGAGAGACTATTCCATTGGATTGTAGAGTGGTGGAGGCATGTCATCCAGCAAATGTTAAGACATGCTGCGCATTTCCAGGCCCAAATGAAAATACCCTGGTCGAACGTCACGTAAAATACGAAAAACCAACTTGGAATGTCACCAGTACCAGGCAGCCTCTTCCCTCCGTCCTCCTCTCCTTCCAATGTCACATCACCAAGGAGGACAGCACACATACACACAAACTTTCCAACCCCACAGTTATACACACACACTAGCCTAGAAGATGTAATGTAGTTAGGTTAAAACACTTTAAGAGTCCATCCTATACATTCCCCTCCACACACACGTCCATACATATTGTCTACCAAGTCCAAGTCAATCCTACAGAACTACACACACACACACAGAAAGAGAGAGAGTGGTGTGTACATTGTTCCTCTCTTATAATGATCATGCACACAGACAAAGGTATAGACACACGCGTAGATTGAGGTGCCTTTCATTTTCCACCTTGAAGTCATTCCGAGAGTCTCGTAATATTCCAAATTTGGATTTGGATCTTCCAAATGAAATGCTTTTCCTATTTTCTCTCTTTTCTCCCGAACCACGGGCACACGGGCAACGGAGAAAGGAGAGAGAGGATGCAGCAGTAGGTAGGAGCCACACAGACAAAACCCAAAGTCCAAGTCTTAGCCCCACAGAATGGAATCTATTTTCTAACGATATCTGGAATAGCTCGGGTTCGTGCCAACATGCAAGATGAGGAAAATTTATAGCAATTCGTATGCTCAACCTCACGTCACCCTCTCACCTCCTCCTCCATCCTCCTCTCTCTTCCCAGTCTGACTCAGATGGAGAAGTCTGTCTACTCCCTTCCTCCCTCTCTCTCTCTTGCCATCCTTCCTCACAACTATTGTCAGTGTTTGCATCATCCTGACTTTGTGGACACACAAGGTGGAGAATATGTATGCGTGTGTCTGACTGTGTGTCTGTATAGGTGTTATGGAAGACTGATGCATTTCAACCCACTCAGAAACGAGATTTGGTGGCTCCTCTCCATTCCAATTGAGCAGGGACGAAAGGAAGGGAAAAAGAGAGAAAGAGGGATTGTCATCATCACATCATTCCATTACATGATCACATGTCACAACCAAAAATCCATTTATAAATACTTGATGACAATAGGACAAAAGACAAGTTGATCCTCTCTCTCTCTCTCTCTTCGCAGTCAACCCCATCATCCTTTTCTCACATTTTTTTCTTATTCATCAAAAGAGAGTCTTTTTTTGAATGTGTTCTGCACAACAACCATGATCTCGTAACCACACACACATCCACAACAGTCGAAAACAACAAGCGAATCAAATGACATAACCATGACACTGCATTTTGCACTGTCTCTCTTTCCCCATTAAAAAAACAATGCTATTCTTGGAGCTCGACAAGACACTCCGAGTCCAGTCATGGAGGTAAAGTCTGCTAAATATGCATCTGTCATGTCAGACACATCCTCATGTGTTTCCCCCTCATTTGCATACTGTGTCCAGTGGGTACGTGGACATGGGAGACTATCCCAATCAACAATAGAAAAGTCTGATGACTGTAAAAGAGAAAAATGGAAGGTGGTGTGAAAAGAAATGAGCAGAGTGGTGTTTAATTGAGGATAGACAGTGTGTGTGTCCAGTTTTTTCAAAAAAAATGTAAAGACATTTCCAGATGATAATGGACGTATTGTATTTTCAAACAATTGTTCATGGGGGAAACTATTGGCAAGGTCCACGACAACAGTTTTTTAATTCGCAGAACAGCAGTCAGCAGATTAAGTTTGCAGACTGAATGGAAACTATTTTAGAGAAGCTGAGGCTTCGTGTGTGACATTAGTTGTATGTGTGTG
Organism: Pygmarrhopalites habei; assembly: GCA_009870185.1. Taxonomy (NCBI): domain Eukaryota; kingdom Metazoa; phylum Arthropoda; class Collembola; order Symphypleona; family Arrhopalitidae; genus Pygmarrhopalites; species Pygmarrhopalites habei. The sequence goes on from WJFB01000503.1 coordinate 47,443, forward strand.
TGTGGTGACTCAGGATGTTTTTGAATGAGAGGTTTGCTGAATTACAGCATCAACAACACAAAACTTCTTTAATATTGTTTAATCATCTAAAAATGTGTTTTTTTTCATTGACCAGTTAATTTGAATCTATTTTCATTCCTTGCCAACCATATCATGTAAAGAATGACACGGAGAGTGGAAAAAATGATGGATAAAGTCAAGAAATTATCATGGTCCCCCATCCCCACCCATTAAATCTAAAGACGGAGTCACAGAATGATGAAAGGTCTCTCTGCACACAACATGATCGTCATGGATGATCAACTCCTCGACGACAAGACAACAAGTAAAGTGAGAACAACAACAACAACAAAAAAGAGGATGATGAAAGGAAAAAAGGATTTAAATTCTTCTTGGTGGTCCTCTGAGCACACACACACACTTGTCATGTTTAGACTATGTTGTACATCATCGTAGCATGGCATCCCATTATCCTAACATCTAATATATTAACAATCCCGTCAAAACATCATACACAAAACACAGAGCGTTCAACGTTATCTGAGACAACATGTTTTGTTATTTTCATCTCTCTCTCTCTTCAAAAAAAATTTTCCATGTGACGAGCAAAGTCAGGGAAGGAGAGAGAGAGAGTAGAAACTTCTTTTTTCCAGTATCATTCTCCTCATCATCGTCATCTGAATACAATCACACGCCATTGATATGCACTCCCTGCATATTCGTACATGATACTCCTATACAGAGGGAAAAAACTCACCACAGGCAGTATGAGAGAAAATTAAATTTCAAAAAAATCCACACACACACTCTCTCTCTTTCTTCCGTCCTTATGAATTGAATATGAATGAGGGGAAGTCTTCTTCTCTTTTTGTGTATAAATTTAGGCTTACACCATGAAGGAGCCGAACATAAATCATTTCACTCTAAATTATTATTAATTTTAAACACTCCAGTTTGGCCTTTCTCCAGGCTTTCGTAAACAGCCGTGAATCACACACACACACGTATATATATTATAGGGTAGTGTAGACATGACTGGAAGTGAGACTGGAGGAGACTCCAACAGGAGGAGAGGAGGAGGAGGAAGGAACCTCACTTCTCTCAGAGTAAATCTGGAGCGTCGGTGGAGGAGGAGGAGAGGAGAAGCAATAGAAACCATAAGCTTCAAAAGAAATAACTTTGAGCTTTTCATTAGCCACATCCACCCCAGTACAAGAGAGACTCGCTAGACTTGCACACCCACACATAGAGAATATTAAGTATCGAACAGAGAACAACAACAACAACAGGTGGAAAACATGATATTTCATTTGACTCCCCTCATATGACTGGCCAAAACTTTTCATCCCTCTCTCTCTACCACATACACACATATATGTAGTAAATACAGTGTGGCTGGAAGAGGGAAAGACTCATTTGCCGTCAAAATGTGGATTAAAATAAAAATATTTCATTCTCATATTATATTAATTCTCATCCCTTTCTCTCACCACACCTCAGTCTATTTAGGATGAAATTTGTGAGGGAGGAAGGCATGCTCATGACTTATAATATGAGCAAGAGGGAGAGAGGGGAAGGGCCAAATAAAATACACACGTCCCACCACATTATTTCTATTACCCTCACCTAACCTCCCTTCAAATATTTTAATATACACTTTTCTCAAGTATGTACCTGAGTGTGCGGGGCTGGAAGGGAATGAAAATTGAGATGGCTGGTTTGAGTGGGAGGCCACAAGAATTCTCATATTGTGACCAATAAATTAAGTCACACACACACCACCACCACCTTCTCCTTCATATTTAACTAGAAAGTACTTTATTAGAGGGGAAGAGGAACGCTTAAAAACTAATCATGGGAGGATGTCTTGTTCTTGTGGCATCAGCGGGGAAAATGAAGACAGCTTTCTCTTATTTTTAGAAAGAACAATTAAGAATAAGAAAAGTCAAGATATTTACTTGTACACAGGTGAGGAGAAGGTGAAAGATGTTTAGAAATCTGAACAGTTAAATGACCCAGTCAAAAATGTGACAAATATTAATGCATTTTTGCTTCACATTGTTCTCATGTAAATTCAAGTTGGTATCTTTCACCCTAACTCAAAACAATTGACTAAACTTTCCCTTGTGCGTTTGTAATGGAGAGGGAAACAAAGAAGAATTTTCTCTCGATGAAAGTATTCCCAGTTTTTGTCAACATGTTTTTGCCCTGACCGTCCATGGATCAAAAATGGGATAGATTGAAAGAGCTATGAGTTCAGACGGAAGTCAAAATATGTTTCAAAAATGTCAAGGAGAAAGTCCAGATAGGGAAAGGGTTGACACAAAGTTCTGTGGTGACTTTGGTTTATACCAAAATACATATCCCTGTAATACATATTCTACATGCCCCTCCAACTCTTCTTTGGCTTGGCTTGCATGATAAAGAGCTTCCCTCCCCATTCTATCTCTTTCTTTGATACTCTGTCTGTTGGTATCCCAAAGATTTGGGACGATGACATCAGAGGAATAGAAAACAAGAGGGAGAGAGAAAAGAGTCTTTTGTATACAGACGCATCACACAACCAACAGAGAGAGAGAGAGACAATGTGATGGAAAGGGAACAAGACGAAAATGGTGGTAAGTTGGTGGGATGAGAAGGCATCCGCAATAAAAATGGGGATCAATATTCAAATCGGGGTTGAAGAAGAAAGAAGAAGAGAGAAAAAGTAACTACTACATTCATGCCATAAACCTCGCTACACTAGCTTTCCCTTGTTTCTCTCTTCATGCCAAGAATCACGGAGGAGAAAGACTTGCTTTCGATTAGCCTATCTTTCAACGTTCATCACTCTTCCAAATTTATCCAGGATGCAACCAAAGTACTCACAGCTTACTTACGACTCTAAACACATGCACACTCCCGTCAACCATTCTACTTTTTTCTCAAAATAAATTCCTCAATTTTCACAGCTTCTATCATTCACCCTCTGACAACATTTACTCTCTACTTTCACAAGATTTGACCTGGATACAGAAATTTTCGTGATACGATATCAATTTTTTACACACAATTCTTCAAAAATAAATTCTTTTTGTACCGTTTTGGTCAAGAATTGTTTTTAGAGACTTCATATAATCCATCCTAAAACAGAGTGTTTATGTGTAGAACAGTCGTATATCCCGAAATTGTAATGTATGTACACTCTGGCTATGCGTATATCAAAATTATTGTGACAAAAACCATCACGTTCCCCTTTTAACGACCCAAATGTCATGGGAAAATATCTCTTCAGTGTCACCCTGTATTCTGAGTCAGGTCTGACCAAATCCTAATTTAGAACTCAATTTAAAGTGACCAAGAAACAGGAGTGTATTTAGACGGGTGTTTTGAGTCACCTTAATGCACACGCCATACTCACAGATCATAGCTAAATACCATTTAACCTATAACGGAGTGTGTATAAGGAAAAGAAGTAATGAATGTAGTCGCATGTTTCCCGTCTTTTTGTCACAATTGTTCGGAACAACTGGCGTATGCGGGGAAGAGCGCTTGATAGAAAGAAAGAGATGAACAATTTAAGTTTGAAGGAAAGGACGATTTGTAAGTTGTGGTTCTAATTTGCCACCGGAGAAGAGAGAGAGAGAGAGAGAAAGAAAATTAAAGCTCCGACCTACGACTGATTGAGTTTGTGGCCACACACCAATAAAGTTGAACCCTTTATCGTCCTCCCTTCCCCCTCTCTCAATTATAATTTATACACAAGGACACCATACCTCCCTCCTCCTTCTCTCTTTCTCTTTTTAACCTTATCAGTTTGTGAGTGTGCCACATCAGACGGGAGTTCCGGAGACGACCATCCACATAAAATAGGAGAGGGGAAAGACCGGAATAATGCAAATTGTCTTTCCCTCCCTCTCTCTCTCCCTTTCTGTGGAAACTTTATACATGGATCAAATTTGAATAAAACTACCGTAATTTCGTTTCAGCCAACCATTCTGTTGTACAGCTCTAACAATTTGTAGGGAAAATGTTCACAACGGGAGATTGAATCGTTGCATTCACGAAACATTCATTCTGTACAAGATAATGATGAGGACAAATAGTGGACATATTATGAAATTGTAAGTTGGACCGAGTACGGTACACATCAAATATAACTTTTATGGAGTTAGAGGAGGGAAAGCAATAAAAACAAAAAAGAGAATATAAGAATTAATCACATCCTCTCCACTTCAATGTCTACATGTCCATGAAAATTCTGTAATTATTATCCCAAACTGTGAGTGGTTAGTCATACTTTCTCTCTCTCTCTCTTTCGTCTAAAAATCAACAAACTTACAAGCACAGATTCTTTTGGAAGTGAAGCATTTTTAAATTAAAGGGACAATTAAATTTGTAAATTAAAAAACACGGTCAAATAAGATAATTCAAAACATTCCCCGGAAGTATTGATTTGTAAATTTTCAAATCAATCGACTGGATGGGGAAAGAATTGAGAATAATTGGAGATAGTTGTGTGTGTGGTCAAAATTTAAAAACAAACTTTTAATTAGTTTCAATTCCAAGTGTCGTTTATGGTGCCACGGTGTGTGAACTGCATATTTAGTCTCGATGGAGCGGTATTTGTCAGATGCGTACAAAAGTAGACTTTAATTTACAAATTAAATGTTCTCGACGAGTCAACAAGACACTCGGACAGATATTTGAGTTTTCGTACGACGTACGACGTACATTTAATGGAATGTGTAAGGAGACACCCAACCAACCACACACACACACACCATACTAACGGAATGACCATCTAAATCTCTTGTGGAGTGAACGACAGCTTGCATTGACTACTCAGCACTCCAGTATATTGACTACTGTCACATCCCTTCCACGTACATAAATCGTACGTCAACTGGCAGTCATAGCTTCCCCTCCTCCTCCCCTCCTCATCCTTGAGAGAAAGGAAAAAACCCGGAGTGTTGGCATATGGCAAGCGCCATGGATGAACTGAGTGTCTATACATGTAACACATAATATTTTATATATTTTTCTTATATTTTATCTACCCGACAACTTGCGGGTCTGTTCCCCCACACACACACGTCACAAGAGACTGGTGTGTGTGAACGGGGAAAGCAATGATTTTTCACAGTCATACATACACACACACTCTCTCTCTCTCTCTCTCTCCAGAGGTAGAGAAAGGGAGAGCAGGGAAAAAGTGGGAGAGATTGAGAAAGTGTGGTAGCGGAAATCACGGTCAGAAGCAACACTTGAAGATTCAACCACCGAGAAATGATCATGGATCATCTTGGCAATGAAAATCCTCCAAAAAGCAAACACCAAACGAAAAACTCCTTTCTCATTCTCCTTGTGTGCCTGCGTGTGTGTGTACATACACAGAAAAAGAGAATCAGTGGGGATGATTACCGTCACTGTGTTCTTCCTCTACGCATCTCTCCATATATTTTATACGGAGAAGAAAAGATTTACAAAGTCATACAAAACGTACTCCAGGAGAGAGAGATATAAAAGATATGAATAGATTTTTGGGTTTTATGCTGAAGAAAATAAAATTTTTTCACACAAAATACTCACCTCCTGATTCTTCCCCTCCTTATAAAAAGATGTAGTACATAATAATATATTTCTCCTTTCTATTATTTATATAAAACTCCGCCACTGTTGGCTTCTTCATCTTCCACAGAATGGAAAAGATTTCCGCCTCCTCCTCCTCTTCCTTAACCTCTATGGAGAATTAGGTAAAAATTTGAGTGTGGCTTTCCATTGTCCGCATCCACCACACACGCACACACACCCTCTCATATCTATACATCATATTTTATGCACGAACAAAATGGACAGACAGTCCAATGGAAATCTTTCTCTTATTTTCACCCTCTCGAAATTGTACAATGCCGACACACACACAAAATCTCAGAGTGTAAGAATGTGACGGAGCTTCGTCATGTTCTTTGTGGATGAAAGTAGGAAATAAGAAGAGAGAGAGAGAGAGAAAAAAAGAAAGTATGGAGGAGAAACTCAGGAAAGGTTTATTACCGTCAAAAGTGAAGAAAAATATTTGGTGGCAAGGAGTCTTTCAAACGTCGTCAGAAACAACATTACTCAGCAAGTGCAATAATATTCGCAAGAAAATGAAAAAATACTCCTCCCTCCTCCTTCGTCCCGGCATTTTTTTATATCCCTCCCAATGTTACTCGAGCCGAGAGTCTCTCTCTCCTCCCCTCCATGCCGTCAGTCCTCTCTCTCTCTCTTTCTCTGTTCCTTCCATATCATTCCCTCACACATTTTTATACTCTTTCTTCTTCTTTTTCTCTCTTTCCGTCCTCATCCTCCTCTTTCTCACCATCTCCTCCTCCCCCTCCTCCTCTACTTTCTCTCTCTCCCTTGTTCGTGGGCACTAGGCCAAAATGGTCTTCTTCCTAACCATTATTCGCAACTGCGGCAGTCTTCTTCTTCTCTCCTACTCTCAAAAACTCAACTCTCTTTTCTTTCTCCGTCAGCTTCATCTATTGCAGCCGTCCAACGGCAACCACACACACAGACACACATACAGACATAGATACTCACTTGTTCTCATTTCCTATTATAAAACTCTCTCTTTCTCTCCAACGCATGGCCCTCCAGTTCTCTCTTTCTCTGTCTGTGTCTGTCTTTTCATAGTGAAAAAGAGGAGTGTGGAAGCGAAAAGCAATAGTAACCAGGACTAAAATAATGCTAACTTACGTTTTAGTACAGACACACACACAGAGAAGAAAAAGAGAGAGAGAGATGCTGGGGAAAGATGGGAAGGCTGGAGTCTAACCGCTGCTGCCTCCTCTTCCTCCTCCTCCTCCTCTCTCATCTCATCATGTATTCTCCTTTTCAGGCTTAATTACTTTTGACATCCACATCCACTCCCTGATTTACGCACACAATACTGTGACGAAATTCACTCTCATCCTCTCCAGCTCTCCTCCTCATCCTCCTCAGCTCGTCTCTCTCATCCCTCCTGCCTCGCTCCATAAAATCTTTCCAGAACCGTTATTACAGTCAACCGACTGTGTGTGTGTACTATTCAGACTTTCTGTGCCTTGATTTCATTCTCCTGACTCTCTCTGTCTTTTACTTTTATGCCTCTACTATCCCCCTATATGTGTAGACTTGATGTAGTAATATCAAGAGAGAGAGGAAGAGAGAGAGAGAGAGAATGAAAACATTACTACAAGCCGCCAGTACAAGGCTAAGACTGCATATTTATAAATCTGCATTTCTTAGTCCGCGTGTTATTAGTTTGCCGGCATCAATTCTCTCTGTATACTCAACTCTGAATTGTGTATCATGTATATAAAATACAGCATCATATGAATCCTTCTCTGCTTTTTAAAAAAAACTTGAACAAGAACACTAAGCCATCTATTAAATCTGCATACTGCTCTCCATATAATATGTACACCTTATAAAACAAAACAATGTCTGTGTGTGTGTAACTTCCTCCAGTCAATTTGATTCTTGTTGAACATGAGTCTCAACTTTTTTTCCCTTCTTCCACCCCCGCCTTCTACTCAGCCTACAACTTGCACTGTGTAAATTAAATAACTCAATAGTGTAGATCCAGAATGTACCATCATGGGAAGTCAAGTTTTCAACAATAAAATTCCGATTAATTCATTTAATTTTGGAATAAGGTGGTAACAAGAGGAGTGTAGAAAAGTGGAGGGTAGGAAAACATAAGAAAATTAAGAGCTAAAACTTTGAGTAAAGCAGCGTTTTCCCCCATTCAAATTGGGGGGGGGGGTCCAACATGCATTTACTCGTAATTATAAATGAATTAAGCTAAAGAGGGAGAAATGTACACACGCATTAAACATCCTGTGCGTACATGTCGTGTACAAAAAAATTTAATGAGAATTTAAAAGAAAAATCTATAATCTTTTTGATACGATTTAACAAAAAAAAATTTAAACATGCACTTTAAAAAGAGATTAATCTGTAAAAGGCTAGAAGAGGGAAACCCTTTTGCACCCCAGTTAATCATATAATATTTCAGCATGGAGTATTTATTTAATTTTCCATCAGAGTCCATTAAAAATTGGGGAAGGAGAGAAAAAACCCTGACTTGGAAAATTGGAGGAAAAGTGTGAATCTTCGGCATCCCATTTTGTTTCTTTAAAAGCTTCTTACACACACACTGTAAGATCTACTCCCATTCGTACATACGATATGAATGGATGTGGGTGAAAGGAAGTTTTTGTAAAAATGAAGCAACACTCACATTCATTGAGAAAAAAAACCGGGAGTCCGAGTAAGAGCCGGGAAGAATGAGAGAGAGAGGAGAGAGAGAGAGAGAGAAAGGACGGGAAAAGGTAAACAAGGAGTGGAGTGAAATGAAAGATATTAGACAGCCAGGGAGATAAATAAGTTGCAAGGGTGTACTACATATAAAATATATCTTTAAAAGTCTTCATCATACACACAGACACACACACATCGGATATAGAGTTGAGGGAGAAAGGGATGCTTTCATCCAGAGCCTCTTTTTCCTTTTGACTTCGCCTTTACTCCTACCGCGGCTACGGCGTGCGATGACATGTTGAAAAATGATGAGGCTCACCTTATTATAGCTGACTTGACTTCCATATCGTAAATCTAATACGATCGGTGTGGTGAGCTCTTACTCTGTACTCCTCTCTCTTTCCCTCTCTGGGTCTTTCATCTCTGTCCCATTAGCATTATTTAAGGAGAAAATGTTTACCTCTTCATGTTTACTACTACTCATCTCTCTCTCTCTCTCAATTTCTTGACTTAGGGTAAGTGTATCCCCGAGTGTACGGCCTAAAATCAACTACACTTCATAGTCTACTTTACAGTATTGAGGGATAAAATGACGGATGTGGAGTTTTCCCCTGAAAATAAGTGGGCTCAACAGTCATTTCGATAGGACAAGGAAAAGTGGGAGATGAGACATTTTGAAGGGATATGTCTCTCTCTCTCTCTTTTTCCTTGTCGGGGTTTATCTGTACAAGCTCACAAAAAATCAAACTTCAAACGAAATGTTCAGTGTGGCTGACAGCTGACATATTCAATTTTCTCGTGTACTCTCAAAAGTCATCGGTAAAAACTCTGCCCATTATGTATGTAAGAAGGGCTTTTAAATGTGTAGAAGATTCTTAAAATCAACACACGTACATACACTATTACATAATGTTGTAGTGGTAACTTAGCGGAGAGGAAAAATAAATACCTAGAATAAGAAGTCATTTTAGGGTACAGATATTGTGTATTACAGGGGCAATCTATTTAAATCACTTGTGAATTTACTACTAGTGAATGATTTATTTGTGTAGACAAAAGAGTTTAAAGTTTAACTTTAGTTGCAACTATTTGAGATTCTTGTGTGTGTAATTTTGGTTTATGATATGTCATCTACATTTCGACATTATTTAACAAAGACTGAATGGAAGGAGATATGGTATATTTGTGTACGTTGTATCACAGAAAGGATGGGGACAAAGAAAAACATTTTTAAAGTCATTACACATTTTCATGTATGTAGTTAATAACGTTTTATTTCTTACACACAACTACATACTCTCATATTGCATCTCTCTGTCTCTCTTTATGCAGTCCTGAAGTTTGTTTTTTTTGTTTGAACTTTGTCCTTGTCATTTTATGTTCTCTGGTATGGACTCTCTCTGTAGGACATTGGGAAACGCTTTTATTGAAGAGTTGGATGAAGAGGGGACAAAAAAATTAATTGCTTTATTATTTTCTGACTCACACAAAGACATGTGTGAGAGTGTGTGTGTGTGTGGTATGTGAGTGTGGACAACAAGCAAAGGAGGATAAGGAAGACTGTGCGTCAATGTCAAGAAAGAAAGACAGAGAGCACAAGTCGGTTAAAAGAAAATGAAGGAAGGAATAATCATAAAAGTAGATTTTTAAGTATTGTCATCATAAAGTTTTAGTAGTTTGTTAGTTGAGGAGATCTTTTCCTAACTTTGGTGAGACTGTTTTCTTTTATGTAAGGACAATTCTGTGTGTGACATGATGCAACTCTGTTTTTATATTGTTTCTCACATTTTCAAAATAATTTTGTGTTTGAAAGTCAACTTTTTGGGCAAGAAACATTTAGGAAGAAAAACATTCGTCATATTATTATGACACATTATATTATGTGTGTACAAAATAAATTTCAATTGGTGTGGTTAAATCTACAGACTCCACTGTACAGCTCAGTTAAAATGCTTTAAAATACTGAGAACCAAAGACGTGAATACTATCTGACGAGTTGATCATAGGATGAATGACAATAAAAATTAAGTGTGATAAAAACTTGATATGTATTTATCATGAAAAGACTGTCTGTGGAAATTATACGATCACATGTAAACACAAGAGATGAGACAGTCCAGGAATATTTTTTTTGTTTGAACTGGACTAAGAGATGAAAAGTCGTGTGAGAGAAGTGAGTGTAAAACCAGTAGTCACAAAATCCAAATGGACAAAAAAAGATGAAATTCCAATTGTCCCTACCATTTCCGTTTCACTGTCTCATGTAACAGAAGCACAAATGTTTGTACATTTCATTTCGAAAGATCCAATTCTATTCAATGTCAATTTACAACCAGTGCATCATGTATGAAAGTACATTTCTTTTCTGTCCACTCTCCTCTCTACAGATACACACATGAAATTCCAGAATCCTTTCCAAATGACCAGTCTGAAAAGAATTGTGTTGAGTACAAAGACAAATAGAATAAGTTGAGACTGAGTCAGACCAGTTGACACAAAATTCTATGAACAGTGTGAGTCAGACTTGAGGGAGGTATTACATAATTAAAGAGTGAAAAAAAATTATTGGGAAGGGGAATGTGCACCTCCAACTTAGTTGATGGGCGATTGAATTCTCATGTGATGAATTTTTTTTATACTCACAAAAAAAATGTATTGATGATAACATGATGACTACTGCTTTAACAACATTTCCTTTTAATTAAACTGATGAAGACTGGCAGGGGTAGTGGTGATGGGAGAAGGAGAAGTGTTTTACAGGTCAATACAGGGTATATTATCTGTTAGATTCTATACACAAAAAAAGTTGGGGCATATCATATTGAATTCTTTTTATACATGTACAGAGTGTCCGGAAAGAAGGGTAGCCAAGCGGTTTCCCATAAGAGATATACCTATAAATTAGTATGCATATGATAGGTATAGGCTAGTA
>WJFB01000504.1:0-58591 GCA_009870185.1 Pygmarrhopalites habei
ATTCGTATCTCCGAGATCCCTGCGAGTTGCAAAAAATAAAAAAACATGTGTCCCCTACTTTTTCATGCTCTTTCAGAATAAAAATATGACAAGGCTAAATGACACATAGCGTGGAAACCCGGGCGACCCAAATCTTGTGACCTCGAGGTCACACATTGACCTTTCGAATTTTGACATGGTTCATATTGCTAAAAAACCTCTTGTCCTTCCTCTACAACGTTCTTTTGGAATTTTGTCAATATCTCAACCCGTTCAAAAATGCCGAATTTTTCATATCAGGGAGTCAATTGTGGGACACGGTGTATGAATGCTAAGAACATTTTACAAGACTTGGAAATACCAACTAGAATTTACAGCTAGCTAAACACACACACACGTGTGTGTGTCTGTTACGACGACCGAGAATTTTTGAGTATGGAGAAGATGTGAGGGAATTTTCATGTGCAAAAGTGTTGTTTTAATTGAAAATGGAAAGGAGATTCATCTTAAATTGTCAATTTGAATGTCAATCTACGTGCAGTACAGTAAAGTGGAGGGAGGATGTTTAATGTGATTAAAAATTGTCCGCTCCCCTGCTTCCGACATTTCATTTTCTCTGTAATTTCTCACGTCGCTCCCTTTCCCCTTTTAACTTTTAATTAGGAGAAAATAAAATTAAAAAAGACAAATATTACGTGAGAACTGTCTTAAAGGAGAGAGCGAGAGAGAGAGAGAGTGGAATATTGACTGCGAGAAGACTCGAGTGTTGTACTCTATAGAAAAAGAGAAAGGCTTCAAAACATTTTCCGTGTGTGTGTCTGCAGTTTGTACATATGTCAGACATTAAACAAAACAAGACAGATAAATATGAGTATTTCTTCTCTCGCGTCCTTGTAAAAGAATATACTTCTCAAACTTTTCCTTTCTTCTCCTCCTGGATAGTAAATATGTACACACACATACATACATATGTAGCATAGTTGTGTGTACAGCCATAATTTTTAGGTGATGATTTTCGTACTTATCTACCATGTCCTACACTTTCTCTCTCTCTCTCTCTCTCTCTCTCATTTCCACTTTCACCCTTCATGTCTGTATATCTGACGAGGGGATCTTTGTGAGGAGAGAGTGAGAGAACAATGGGACAACAACATGCTGTGTTCAAAGAGAAGAGGCCAAAATTTTGTTTGACTCTTTTCTCGGAAAATAAATCGGGGAAAATTCTGCCCGTCTCTCTTCGTCCTTCTCTCTCCCTCCGTCTTGATGTTGTTTTGATGACTATGATAATGAGAGAGGAAAGAGAGACATTTGAATGTTTTTCATGTGTCCTTTTCCCAACTAAAATAATGGTACACCAAATGGAACAACACAACACATGTTACCATTGTGGATGAGGGAAGCAGCAGGAGTACAGAATGTAGGTAGCTTTCTTCTACCCTGATATGCTTTCATTTAGACCGTACCGGGAGAATAGAGGCCACGTCAAAAAATATTTGTAATTCATAATAATGGGGAAGAGTTGACAGGTTTTCAGCGACGATGAAGTGAAAGTTTTTGATTAAAATACTGAAAATCCAGTTTTTAAAATTCAAGCTCGGATGGGAGAGGAAAGGAAAATTGCTGATTTCTCATTTCTATAATTTTTCTAGAACTTTTTTAGTGTCTTCAATTTAAAAATTATTTGTACAAGCAGTTAAAAAATCGTCTACAAGTTTATTGAACTTTTTTTCCCTCCCTTTCTTTCTATATTTTGTTGACAAAAATTGTGGGTACTTTCTAACAAGTCTTACGGTACATTTCCTGTTGTTGTGACCCTGGATGAAGAGTACTAGAGTACACACACACACCAAAAGATTTCCGTCCGCCTGGTTTCACTCATTGGCAAACTGTTCCCTTTCATGCCCGCGTGTGTGTCTCTGTGCATTGTCCTAGAAAGTAGTGTGTGATTGTGTGGGATGGTGAAAGTCCTTGGTGATCCACACACTACATGATTATTATAGAATTTTGAGCATGGCCACCGTGGCTAAAAACTCACCAGCTAAAAACTTCTACTGTAGTGTGTGGCTATGACTACCTCGCCTAATTTGTTCCAAAAGTCTTCTATCCCCATATCCTCTCCCTCTCAATTGTCAGCTCGACAATTGTATCGTAGAATTCGGAATTAAGACCAGACCACAATTTCCATTCCACTTTGACAGGATAAAACGTTTTGGACTGACTACTTTCTCCAAAAATGTGTCGGACAATATATTTATCTACCGACTTTCCTCTGGACCTTTACAGTATTGTAGACGCCTTTGGAGGACCTTGAACAACCTTGTGTGGACGTGTTGGTCATTGGATTGTTTCATGAGGTAGAGAAAATGGAGAGACAGAGAGAGAGAGTTGCGTGTTGAGTTGATAAAAGTAGGACTGTTTGTTATTGAAACTAGAGATTTGTTTGACTGCTCCTCTGATCTGATCCCCCCTGCATGAGTTGTCCTTGTCTCACTTGAACCTCCCGTGCATGTGTGTAGTGTCAACTTGAACTTTTTTTCTCTCTGTATTTTGTCAATTGTTTAGTAGAGACACCGACAGGGATGTAGGATCGGACCAGTAACGAAGAGACGTATGGATGCGTACTATATCGTCGTGTGTGTGTGAGAGAGAGAGAAATGTAGGCCTACAGGGGCCACCCATGCGAACATGTGAAGTGGTGTGGATGAGAAATTGGGTTGGAAAGACGCGTGTCACCCCAAAATGTTAAAGTACAGAGAAAACGAAAAGGAGATGAAAGGGTCGGAACGGAGATTCATCCACCACACACACACAAGGGAGGAGAAAGGAGGAGGGTGAAAAGGGAAAATTGTATTCTCTCTCTCCCTCTCTCGAAGATTCCTCCCTGTCTTTGTCTTTGTGATCAAAAACTGTGTGTGTGTGTGTGTAGGTAAAGACACACAATATTATTTGTTGAGGAATTTTGGTTTTGTTCCATTTTCCCGATCGCAACGAATGATCCTTGGAATCGTGCCTTTACTCCGACCAAGGCGTCGTCTTGGTGTCGGGAGCATCGGTTTACTATAGAACTATAGGAGAGGAGTGAGAGAGAGAGAGAGAGAGAGAGAGAGAGCATAATATTATTGAGTGTCAAGTTTTTGAAGTTCTGTGGGTTTTCAACTCAAGTGGAACTTTTGTATTCCCTCCCTCTTTGGAGCTTTTGAAGGATTTCGCTTTTTCTCCATTCCATGGCCTATTTGTGTGTGTGTGTGTTGTATGTGTGGACTTGGAAGGACGCTATAGGCGTGTTTGTATCTCTCTGAACACATCTTAATATTGCATTTCACTGTTTGTGTTAAATACAATGGAGAATCATTTCTACTTTCCAAAGAGGAGACGGGCTAAGCTCAATATTATTATACGTATTTTCTCTCTCCACTCCACACAAACATTGCACAGAGAGAACTGTATTGAGGTCTTAGACGCTTTCTCCCCTCGCCTTTTGTTTTCTTTGGGGACTTTCTCTCTCTCTCTCTTCCCACTCTAAAGGGAGTGATGGGCAGATTAAAATTCCATCTCCGCTCTGCACGTCCTTCATCCTCATGGATCAGGACAAGATGAACAAGACATGACATGCTTTTGATTTCCTCTTGTACACACACACACACATGGACACTAAGGACCCCTCAATTCTGAGAACAAGTATTTCCAAACTCTCGAGGGTCCATCGATATTCTCACTCTCTTTCCTATATTTGATCCTACATTTGATAAATAAATATTTGAGCGGTTTCACTTTAGTCCTACTTGTTGTCCGTGTAGTTTTTCATGGGCGAAGAAAGATTCTCTTTCTCTCAGGGAAGAATCTTCCCTCATAAACTCTGTTTTTGGTTTGTCGTGTTTAAAAAAATTGCAGTCTTATTATCACGTTTTTTTTCTCTCAAAAAAAATTGTACATTTGATGGAAATTGATGTAGTAAAAAATAATTATATTGTCCCTAACATCTAAAGTTATACAAAAGTAAGGTTTTGACTTGACGATTAGTCATCTCTGCAGAATTGTTCTACAGTTTTTGTTGTTGTTGTTGTCGTTGGTTCATTGAACTTTCACCTGACACACTGTCCTGTGCACTGGTTTGATGAGGAGGGGAGGAGGAGGAGGAGGGCGGAGGGTTTTTTTCCTCTGTTTTTCTCATGGAAGATTGATGCGGGGATGAGTTTAGATTTGATTAATGCAAGCCTTGAGCACATCAGAGTTGGGGTAGTGGTCTGGCGTGAAGGTGGTCACATTGAGGAGGATGGGAGCCTCGGAAGTTCTCACGCTGCTCTCTGTATTGACGAGGGTAGGGGAGTCCGTGACGGAGGGAAGGATAACGTCCATGGCAGGGCCAGTACCGAATGGAAATTCCGCCTTCGTTTTCACGTAGAACATCCCTTGAGCGCTGGAAAATGGAGGAGGAGAGCGAGAGTCAAATTAATTAATAACATGGTTATATTTAGGGATTTTTAGCTGGAGGCGAGAGGCCTGTGTGTGTGTGTCTGAGACTACTTTGTGTGTGGAAGGTAGAGAATGAAAAATTGAATTACTGTGTCCCTGTGTGTGTGTGTGTCCTCCCTGACAAAATGTAGATGAATGTGGAGAAGAGAGGGGAAGAGGGAGGAGGAGGAGAATTGAAAATTTAGAGAGAGAAAATGTGTTAACATGATTACTTTGTTGGTAAATGTTCGCCCATGAATGTGACGTCGGAGGGTTCACAGCTACAGTCAGCGGTCGATAAGAGGAGCCATGAAGAACAACGACAGGCAGGGAAGGCTAAAGGTGAAGTGATGGATTCACGGAAATAAGTCAGAGCTCGCTTGTGACTACACCGTAGATCTACATGAGGACATATTCCATCAAAAGGAATCAAAGACATTCAGTAATGATAATTTCATTCATGCCCCTCCACTCAATTAAATCAACTCTCTCCATTCCTCCCAATTTCTATTCCTGAATTAGCGAGAGTGAATTCAGAGAGAGAATCATTATGTAATACAAAAAAAGAATTTTCAGTTTACGTACTTTCCGAGACGTTCAGGACTCCGGCTGGGCAACCTGGTTGCAAGGCTCCTCCTGGAAAAAATAGAATTTTGTATTTTGAATGTATTTTGTAGATGGAAAATATTTGGACAATATTTCTTGAACGAATCTGAATTTTTTTACCGTTCGGGTAAAAATCGACGTGACCGAGAGCTTGAGTTATACCGAGAAATCCACCAATCCCAATTAAACTAGCACCACCTGACAATAAGGGGAAAATGAAAATTTTGTCAATTATTCAGATATTCGATTGACTACTAATTAAATGAGGGACTGACCATTTGAGTGGATAATGTCCACAAACATGGCGTCAGTTTTGTCCAGTCGGTATTGATTCGGGACGAATCTGTACAGTGGCCCGGCTGGATCCAGACCTTTTAATCCAAATTTCATTTTTAGTTATCTAAATTGATTTTTGTTGGGAAGGAATTTTATTGTCAATTAGAAACTTGTACCTGTAATCCGTCCAATTTCACTGTTCAGCTTCCTAACGACGAGAGAAAGATATTTTTAACATTTAACATGAATTTCTCTTAGGAAGAAAGGGAAATGAGAAGCATGTAGTAAAAATTTCACCTGGCAGCGTTCCCTGCTATATGACTACCTGGTAATTGAGAGTGAAATAATGAAAGTTATTTTTTTTCACTTGCAGCGAATTATTTAGTGAGGTGGAAGGTAGGATTTGAATATTTACGTACCCCAGGAATGACCGACTGAAATGAGATAATAATAGTAAAATAATATTATTCAGTTTTTCAAAAGTACATGTTTTGTGAAGGAGAGTCGAAATGAAGGAGAGTCGCAGAAGGAATAAAATTAGAATGGTAATTAACAAGAAAAACTTTAGAATGTTTGTGTACTTTGTACAGTACAGTACTCACCCATGTGAATCTTGAATAAGTTTGTACCATTATCTTCGAGGAAGATGAGGAAATCGACGAGACGACGAGAGACAACCCCTCCAACCGTCGTGTAGTACAGTACCTTAAATTAATTATGAATAATAAACAATCATCTAATTTTCATGTTAAGGTTAAACTAACTGTAATACGAGTTTCTGAAGGATCCTCATCTCCATACACTTTCTGAACTCCTAATTTAATTTTACTCAATTCTATTAAGAGGGAGAGTGAGTGAGGGAAAAAGGGAAAATTTTTGTGTACACACAAAATTTCAATTATTGAAAGTAAGAAAAGGATGGAAAGTACAAAAAAGGTGTAATTAGTAATTTACATTCCATGCCAAATTTCCATAGTCCACGACAATGAAATTTATGTCCGCGAATCGGAGGTACGCGTCCCGAAGTTGAACTGTGTATTCATTCAATCTTCTTTCATCCGCTCTATAAATTCAGAAAATTCAGAGTTCATTTTTTCAAAAGTTATTAATTTTCGTATTAATTTCATAATGTTTTTGAAAAAAAGTTAACCTGTGATTTAAACCTCCGATAAATATCTTGGTAAGTCTTTTCGGATCATAATTACTGCTATTGAGTGACTTGACATTGTTCACCATGATCTCTTGAGCTAAAACCGGGTTTTTCCTACGATGTGGAAAAGGCAGGATAAAAAAACAGTTTAATCAGTTACACGTCTTTGTGTGTGTCAAGCCACGTGCCTCCTCCTTTCTTACCTTGTCCAAAGTCGGAATCGTATATAATTATTGAGGTGAAGTCGTCCCTCATTGAGAAACCCAACTCGGTTGCGGGTGACTTGATTCTCGTCATTCTGTACACGGTACTCCTCCTCCGCTACATTACACATAATATTATGGTGTAGACGAAATCAATTATTTTAATCCACTCCATCACACAAGAGAAGAGAACATGGTCAGTCGTACGATATTTACCTTGACCAGAAGGTAGAAAAAGGAATCCTCCAAATAGGACAAGGTGTAGTATGGTTTGCAGTGGACTCATTTGGTTAAATCTCGTGGTCACTATCCTTGTCGCTGTTATGTTGTGCTTTTGGAAATTTTAATTGCTCAAATTTTTTGGGAAAAATCAGCCAAAAAATGATCAAAATTTTCGATCACAACCACTACACAATGATCCTTTCAGACACAACACGGTGGGACCTAGCACTAGCTTTTGACAGTGGAGCTGAGCCAAATCTATTCTGTTGTGTTTGTGTATTCTGTGGATGGATACAGATTACAGATACAGGAGTAACAGAGGGTGGTACACAAATAAAGACAGAAGGTAGGGACTGAACAAAGTAAATTTATTCATTGTAGAAAGTACAATGGACAAACGACGACGACGAGGAGGAGGAGGAGGACTATCTGTTGTACGCGGAACATATTAGCGTATATAATATCGACTACATATTGCAATTTTCATATTATTGCGAATGTGCAAACTACTTGGGTGCTTCCATTATTTTGTCATAGTTAAGTTGTGTGGAGTTACAGTTGAGGAGAGGAGAGTGTAGTGTGTATGTATAAACTACAATTAATATTTTTCACATTCACCTCTGCTCTGCTCTCCTGTAGTCTTCTGTTGTTGTGTACACCATACCACAGTTCACAGTTGTGTACACCAGACACACACACACACGTAACTTGTCTATAGCCAATTATGTAGAAAATTCGTATCAAAGAGAACACGCATCCTTTATAGTGTATATATAGGTATAGCAGATGTGGCAGAGTAAGAGAGAAGTGATCTTCCACATAGTCCCCTCCACACGTTGAATGGTCCCTTCCCTTCCCTACCGTACTTGTGTACAGATGTAGTGGAGTGTGTGTAGAATGTGTGTAGATGACGAGGATTATGAGAGAATGATGTGGGTGCTTTTTGTTCCAAAAAATTCACTAATTCATTCCCCACTACATTCTTAATGATGATGATGATGTTGTTGCTCCTGCTCTCTGTACTTCGTATTATGTAGTTGTAGTGTAACTGGTAAGAAGAAAAAATTGGCAAGTTCTCCCTCTCTCTCTATCTACCTGTCTAGTGGCAACAACAAGTGTGGACCACAATTGAGTATAATGTCGTAGTCGGCGGCGTGTGTGTGCGTGTGTGTATAAATTCTTTACAAATGGATTTTCACCTGTTGCCCCATTTCTTCTCTTGTTTTTTTTGCCGGCCGCTCCTCAATTATTTTTTGTTTCGTTTTTTCCAAAATTGCTCGCGTCTTGCTGTTGTTGTTGTTGGGTCTGTCGTAATTCTGATTGAAAGTTCTGTCAATTAAATCCTGACAAATTTTAGGGGATTAAAACGAAGATGGTAGGGAGGAAATGGAAGGGAAGGTTCGAAGGATTTTGTGTGTGTGTAATGTGTAATGTAATGCAGATTGGGATGCAAAAACAACTTGACACTTTTACTTGTTTTGTACTTCCTCAAACTGGACTAACTAGGATGAGCTGTTTGGAGAGGACAAGTCACGAGCGAGGTCTGTGTGTGTCTGTGGTTCGTGTGTGTGTGTGTGGAGTATGGTATGTAGATGTCAAATGTTATATGAATTTGCTGTGATTTTTAGGGGTTTTTTTGTGGTTTTTTTCTCAGCAGAAGCAAACTCGTACATTTGTGGATTTCTTGGCAAAAGGGGAGAGTTGAGAGAGAGGCGTGTGTCTTCGTTTCCTTCTTCTTTTTTCCATAAACTTGTGTGCATGCTTAAAAAGTGTTTGTATGTGTAGTACAGAATAATGCAGTATATTGTGATAAGGAAGGTGTTTATAGTGTGTGTGTGTGTAGATATATGTAGTGTAGTACAACAGAAAAATTGAAGGACCTTCTGCAACAATTCCCATGACTCTCCTTCCATAGAAGTGTGAGTGTGGATGAAATAGGAATACAATTCATAATGTATTTAATAAGGATGATACGATGATGTTGAGGGATGAGAATCACACACGTTCAGTAGTTGCACTTCCACTTTTCTTCTACGTAATTACTCTCAAACTACAAGCTACTCCCATGTATAATGTAATCCTGTGAAGTATCCTGTATTAGTTAATGTGCCAATAAGTGGCTTCATTGTATTTAAATACTCCTTATTAAAATGTCTGAGCGTAACCTTTCCTGATACACAGATAGGTAATCACTGCATTGTGTATTTTTGTCGTCGATTCTATGCAAATGGAGTAAATGCACTGGGCAATTTTTATGATGACGATTGTTGGAGTGTACAACAAATTTTATTGCATTTTATGAACCCAGCCCCATCCCTCTATAACTCTTCTGACTTTTCTGACGACTGAAGAGCAAAATCCTCCTCCTCTTCTTCTTCCATAATTTAAATTGACCATGAGAGACTTCTGGAAACTTTTCAAGGTCAGCCTGACTTGTGTGAGGAAAGGTTAATAAATCCTCTTGTTTTTAAAAAAAGATGAAACAACACTTTCATTTATTTTTAATTTCAAAGTTGTTAGCTAGACAGTCTTTTTAAAAAACTGCCTAGCTAAAAGAGAGAGAAGTTTGTGGCTCATCAGTTGTTTGTTCTGTGGTGTGATAACAACTAATCAGTTTTTTTCTGAACAATTAGAAACAACAATCAAAATCCTTCTTCTTCTTGTAAATAATTTAGGATGGTCAACTTGATGTGACATTCCTTTGATGGGCAGCCGGATGTATTTTGGGAATAAATGATAACCTTTGACTCATTTTCCCACTATTGTTAACACACTCATATTAAATTAAATGGTGTGCTAGGTTGTAATGTTGTACATTAAACGAGTTTTAATTATACTTACAATGAGTAAGTATTCATCCTTGTCTCGACTGACTAGAGAGTCTCACAACTTCCTCTTAGACTAAACCTTCACTTTTCTCATTGCTATGATAACCTCATGCACAACATTGTTGTATAACATACAAGGGTGATGAGTTGGTTCTTCAGTGAAGAATCTTCACATTAGAAAACGTGACCATTTATTTATTTTAATTCTCAAAATATCGAATAAAAATTCGCACAGTCAATAGGGTGCATGTATTTAGTGCATTGAGAGCTTTACTCTGAGGGTAAAGTTCGGCGGCAGTCTATAGTATTGATCAACAGGTTACAAATAACTTATAAATTAACACACTCTTCCAGTTACAGGATACGGAGAAAGTTCCATGCCTTTCTTTAGGTTTTGGTTGAATTGACATTGACACTCTTCAACCGTTTGACCATGTCAATGGCAAAAGAGAGGATATCATTATTTGGATATTTTTGCGGAGTGTAGGACTCAAACTTGTCATACTGGATGACATTCGTCTCATTCGATGGACTAAAATTTGTCTCAGTTGGAGTGACGATGAGTCCATCTGACCTTGCTTTAGGATTAATTTCATTAGATGTGAGTCGGAGGAGACGAAAACGTGTAGGGTCGAATAAGTAATTCCGGGTTCTTTTCACACCCGGTATACTATCGACAATGATGTCCATTTTGGTTCCAAGTCCATAAGGTCTTCTTCCTTCAGTCTTGAAGTAGAATATTCCTCGTGTACTACGGAATGGGAATGAGGAAAAAGTAGGTAATTTGTAAAAGTAGGTTAATTTGTTCTTTTATTGTTAAATTGAAAATGAAAAAGGATGTTCATTAATTGTTTGTGTGTGGTTGTGGAGGACTTACGTCAGGGGAATGTGTTCTCCCATGACCGTCATGTGGTCAACGTCACAGTCTGGATGACTCTGGTAGTCCTCCCACGATTTCCGTTGACAACTTGGGTAACTCAGTGGAGACCCTATGGACTCGGAGAATAGGTCTACACTCCGCTCGTGACTACACGGCACATCTGCAGTTTATGAGGAAATTTAATTAGTCAATTATAAAATTGAAAATGTGTTTCATTACTAGGACTACGTATGTGGGGTGTCGTACCTCGGTAATGTTGGATGTCCTTGGGAGGACAACCAGGCTGCATTTCACCACCTATGAAAAAACATATTTTCCATATTGAGTAGACAAGGGTGTACACGACAGACCAGACAAGGTATTCGGATTTTACGGTTTTAATGGGCAAATTAATTATTGTGCTAGTGACAAATTTTTACCATTCGGGTAAAAGTCGACATGACCCAGAGGATCGATTAGACCAGAATGGAGACCTCTCGCTCCTCCTCCGTCTGTGTGGATAATGTCTACAAATTTGGCGTCACTTTTGTCCAACATTCGGTTTGGTGGGAGGCCAATGTAGAGTGGACTGAGTCAAATTAATTATCGACACATTTACATAATTAGGTTCCTCTATGCAGAAAATTTTTGAAAATTAAAGATGGGTGTGAAAAATATGATTTTACCCGGCTGGGTCGAAGCCAGTGATTCTACCAACTTTCCCACGAAGCATGTGACCTGCGTTTCCACTCACGTGAGCTCCCCATGACCTGGCAACGTGTAAATTGAATTTCAAATTGGATTAAATTAATAGTATACAATTTTCATTAATTTTTTGGTGTAAGTCATTTTTTAAAACGAAATAGTCGTACAATCCGAGGAGATGAACTTTGTCCATGGGTGCCCCGTGTCTCTCAATGAACCGGATAAACTGGACAAGTCGTTCACTCACAATATCCCCGTAGTTTGTGAAGTAGCGATAAGTATTTGCCAACGTTGTCCAATCAACCAGTATAAAATTGACCTAGTCAAATCCAATTCACAATTTTTTCATTTTTTCTGCATTTAGAAAATTATACTGAATAATTATTAGAGAAAGTGGAAAAATTGTAGCTTCGTACGTCAGCAAAGCGAAGATACGCATCACGAAGGTAAACTGTCTCAGGGTCCAGTCTCTCCTCATTTGCTCTCTGGTCTTTCCCATGAACAAAGATTTTTGTGAGTCTCTTAGAGTTGAACGTACTCGTTCTCAAACTCTGCATATCATGGACCTACAACATGAAACAATATTATTTTTATAAAAACAATACATTTTACGTGAAACGTGTAAATACTTTTTTAAAAAATTAATGCACATCTTACTATAATCTCATTCGCTAGGATCGGATTTTCCCTAAAAACAAACATAGCAAGAGAAGTAGACTGAGTCACAAAAATGTGTGATACTAATTTAAATTAATTTTTTATCCAAGTCATCCGTCTCAAACTGGACAGGCTGACTCATACGAAATGTCAGAATGACGTGCGTACAAGTAAATAAGGCTTAACTCACCGAGTCCACAGTCTAAATCGAATTGCATTTCTCAAATCGTAGACTCCATTTGCATAGTAACTGGCGTCACTCCGACGTACTTGGACTGGGTCATTCTGCACACGGAAATCTCCAGGTCCTGGACACAACAAAAAAATTTACAACTTTCACTGGGACAATTCACTTGGCACCCATTTTTTGAAATGGGAATTATCCAATTGTAATTAAAAGGAAATGATGCTCACCTCCTTTACGATTTGAAGTTATGAAGAGGAGAAGGGTCATTAGTTCACTCAACTGCCTCAACATTTCCAAAATTAATTTTTGACTCTCACATTTAAATTTTATAGTTTTCACTATTTCAACTATTGACAGTTAACGGGTGACCGGTTAACTCAATTTAATTTTAAAGACACACTGAATTGTGTCGTTTTGGCACCTCGACAAATGATAATGGGGGAAGAAGAGAGGATGAAGTTCCTTTTTGTCCGAACGGAACAAGAATAATAGTGGAAGGAATTGGAGTTTATGGAGTGAGGGAGGGTGTCACACTCACACTCCTCACCATCCCCAAAGTCATTTTTTCTGCTAACAATAAACATACTAAACTACAACTAAACTAGTAAACAAAGTGTTGGTTAAGGATTTGAACTTGAAAAAGTGGAGAGGAAATAGAGAGACTGCAAAAGAAACAAACTTACATATTATCACAATGCATGTAATCTCTCTACTTGTGTATATAATTATGTGT
Source organism: Pygmarrhopalites habei (assembly GCA_009870185.1). NCBI lineage: Eukaryota > Metazoa > Arthropoda > Collembola > Symphypleona > Arrhopalitidae > Pygmarrhopalites > Pygmarrhopalites habei. The sequence goes on from WJFB01000504.1 coordinate 12,858, forward strand.
AGGGGTAGTCAGGTCAAATTCCGTCAACAATTTTTGCATACCTACATAGATATAGACACACACAACGTCTTGTTTCCTTATGGACATTTCCACGAGATACGTTAGAGTGTAGTGTGTGTGTGTGTGTTCAGCATGTGTTAATCTTTTCCACCTTTTCCATTACTTTTTTCACTTGATTTATCAAGGTATTCTTCCTATGGTATCCTCTATATTTAAGTATGCACGCCCCTTCTCACTACACACACGAAGTACACACATACACACACATGTGTGCCTGTGTGATTAATAGGAGACAAGCTGAAGTTCGAATTACGTAACATTTTCAAAGACAAGGGCACAGGGGGATGTGCTATGTTGTCCTGTACTCTGCAGTCTAACTTCAACGCTCTAATCTCCATTAATTAATGTGAGGGGGTAGGTGATGTGTGAGACTGTGAGCATTCACACACATATATATATATATAGTGTGTGTGTGTTTCTGTGTGAAAAAAGAGTGAGGAATCATTTCCCTTTTGATATGAATTTATACGTCATGTGTATCCGTCGTGAGTGGAGGGGGAGAGAAGGAGAGTATAACAATATTAAATTTAATTGTGATCTATACCTATTTACGTATATACGTGACGAAGTAGAGAGAGTGTGTGTGTGTGTATAGAAATGGAAGAGAGGGAGTACAAATGAACAAGGAAAACGGTGGTTGGTGCAATTCCCTTCGTCAAATGATTATCACAAATCAAAAGAAAATGACGACTCTCTCTCCCCCTCCTCATCTCTCTCTCTGTTTTGTGTGTGTCTACTCCCAATTTTGCATGATATGTACTAGTATGCTAAATTTGCTCCCCCTCTGCCCCTGCCATTCCTGTGTTACGTCTTTGAAGTTGATTTTGCAAGCAGACAAAATTTGTAATGCGATTAATATGCGACTTGTTCTCTGATAATGGGGGGAGAGTGGAGGGAATGAGAGGAAAATCACTCGAGGCTTCATTTTCAATAATATAATTTGATATGTGCCTGTGTGTGTGTCTCCATCCCCTTCATTCCATCTCCTTCTGTATTGTACTTGTCTCTCCCAATTTTGTGGAGTATGGGATGAATGCCGGAAATTTGTAACAGTTTTCTATTATTCTGTGTTCACTTACTTCACTTGCCCTCTACAAACGTTCCTCTCTCTCTCTCTCTTTCTATTCCTACCTGATATGTGTGTGTAGCAGGTCAAAGGGAGAGACTTTGTATGCCATGTTTTCTTCATGCGATAAGTATAGATGTATAAATGAGTATGAAATGAAATTGACGTTAATTTCCATCTCCCTACTCCTCTTCTCTCTGCTTCGGATTGTTTGGGGGCGGATCCGGGATCAAAGATATTTCAAAAGATGTGAGATCAAAGTGATCATTTCGATATGAATGTACACGTTATGAGTTTGTCATTCCTCTCTATCATATCCCATTATTGTGGAATCTGGATTTTTGTGCAAGACTTCACTTTACTCATTGAAGGTCGATGAATGTTTTGTTCAAATTTTTTAAATTCAGACGGACATTGCTGAACACATTTAGTCTCGCCCTTTTTCTGTTCAGATTAGGATGAGGGTTTTTTCAACCACAGATTGACCTTTCAATTTTTTTTACCCTTTTAGACACTTGTATGTCTGAAATGGGGAAAAGTCTAGTTCTGATGTAAAATGTTAGGATGTACAATCCCAAAAATCCTAAACATCAAAATTTCTTGTCACAACATTTTTTGAAGAATTATTTATGATTTTAAAAATACAATTGTACATCTCGACTGACCTTGAGTGGTCCCTGTCAAAATACTATGTTTTTTGGGGATGACCTTGCACATTCTATTCCTTCATATTGGTTGTGTCGTCCGGGATCTCTGTTTCAATTAATGATGTAATAAGTTCATATTTTTGTGAGATGGAAGCCTTGTTGTTTTTTCCCTCAATTTATTAATGGTCGTAAAATTATGTTTTCCTGTCAGTCCTCCTAATTGACGTCATTAATCTCTCGGAGAGAGAGAGGAGAGTGTGGTGTAAATGTGCAAGGCACGTTGCACTGCAAATTTTATATTGACGGTCATTTTCGAGAGAGAGAGAGATGTGTACATGAGGTGAGTCATGCGGAAGATAATAATTACACTTGCATTTGTGTGTCGGCATTCTACTTTTGCAAATGGTAATGGTTCGACAAGTATTGTAATGACAAGACAAGAGCATTGGAGTAGGTCATCACAAATTGGGAAGAGGGTTCAGGAAATGGGGGAGGATATTATTAAATTTTTGAATTGAGTAATCATGATAGGAAGTAAAGAAGTGAGTCTTATGAAATGTAATTTGTTTTTTTGTAGATTATTCCATCGTACGATATTGACCGAGCCACACCGTCCATTCCATCGGAAGGTCAGGCAAGGGTGAGATTTAATTTCACTGCTGCCTCCCCCGTCGAAATGTCCATCATCAAAGGAGAGACTGTAGTCCTGACCCGACGAGTAGATCAAAATTGGTATGAGGGTCGGATTGGGTCTCGTCGTGGGATTTTCCCTGTCTCCTACATCCAAGTCCTCAAAGAACCCGGGTCGGATTTAACAGCCTCTCTTTCACCAAAGCCAGGTATCACATTTTCACAATAGTTTTTTCTTCTCCAATTACACAAAATGATGAGAGGATCTGTTACTCAGTCGGACGGCTAGTGTGAGTGGTCGAAGGAATCATTATTTCTCATAATTGACTCGTGTTTCTCTCTCTTTGTGTGATTTTAGTCGGCTCTCCTGCTGCTCATAGTCTGGCTGCCCATCAGAATCAAAATTTTCGTCATAATTACAAACCAAATGACTACTCTATTCATTCAGACTTTTCATCTCTACTCAATAATTCCTCTACTGTAAGTCTCTCCATTTTTTAATTTTGCAAAAATTTTTAAGCCACTCTGTGCTAATTGTCTTTTCATGTATTTGTGTTTCTTCATTATTTTGTGACCCTCTGTCCATTTATGTGTAAATTTTTTTGTTGGGGATTCGCATGATTACCATTATTCAATATTTTTAAAATTCCAGTCTTCTCCAGCTTCCGTCTTTTCTCCGTTCACACATTACTGTCACTGTACTTTCCCTGTCGCTGTGTATCTAGATTTGTGATAACTATTTTCCAGAAAAAAGAATTAATATTTTTTCCCAATTAATTTTTCTACTTTTTTGTAACAATGTTTTTTGTTCTCTAATGTGTCTGTGTTAACATGTCTGCGCTTTTTTTATAAAAAAAACTTTTCTACACTGTAATGGAAAATTAATGGATGCTGAGAGAATTAATGGTGGGTGGGGAAATGTGTGTGAAAAAAAAAGAATATGGGAATTCATGGGACTCACTCACAGGTTTCGGAATCGGATCCTCTTCTCTTCTTTCGCATTACAGATTCCAACTTTTAGTAGTGCTGGGCGGTTGAGTGGGTCGTCGACTGGAGGAGGAGGAGGAGGTGGTGGTGGAGGGGGTGGAGGAGGAGGGGCAAGGGAAAATCAAGGTCGCTCCACTTATCGTCAGAATCTAACTATTGACACAAGAATCGAGCCTCTGTCGTAAGTTTTTCATTTTCTCTGCTTCATTCTCGTCTCTCATCTCTCTTCTTTCTATGTAGTCAACTTGTGCTCTAATCTGCTTTTTTTAAAAAATAAATATTTCAACTCTTCTATCTCTTCACATGGTCGGTCGTTGTCTCCAATTATTAATTAAGTAATTAACTAAACGGGGGGTTCCTGTAGTCGTCTTTACACACACCCGGACAGGAGGTGTGTGTGTAAACCTGTACAAAATCTAGCTTTCTTCTTCTACTGCATTTTAAGGGGGAAAAGCGGAGGCGATGGTGAAAACAACCATTTTACATAATTTTCAACTTTCTCCCTCTGCCACCCCTTTCTCTCTCTCTCTCTGTTTACAGATTGTGTGTGGGTAGAGGAATACGGACAAAATTTTGACATCACTGATTTAATTACTCTTACTTTCTCCACTTTCTCCGGGACATAATAATAGACGAGGGAAAGGAAGGTTTTTAAATTATTTTATAGATTAGTGAAATGTATGTATGGAAACGTCTCGGTGTATTTAAACTGTACTCTATAAATAATGAGAGAGTGAAAGCGTGTGTGTGTGTACTTATGTACAACTGGACGCCCAAGAATTAACAGAGAGAGAGAGAGAAAAAGAGGGAGTATTCCTATTTCCGCTTTTCTGAATAGCACAGTGTGCCCAATGCTAATTGTCCCAGTCCCACTGGGGCTAATTAAATTTGTGCTTTACAGATTGAGATAAGTATAAAATATAAATGAGAAATTGGCCTTCTTCTTCTACTCCTACTACTTGGTTCTTCTCTCTTTCTTCTTGTTGGTGCTTGTTGGGTTTTTACATGTGTTTAAATGGGGAAGGAGGGGCGTGGAGGAGGGCTTTTTGCTCTTCATCGTGTTTTTCTCTATATTAACTATATGTTCTCTATCTCTCTCTCGTCAACATATCTCTTACTTTTCTTGCCATCTTCTAGGCTCAGTCCTGGTGCTGGGATGCTTGCTTTTTGCACGAACTCAAAGGTAGCCTACTACTATATACTACTACATCGTAATACCAAACAACATTTACATGTATGGATAACGTCCTTAGCGTACAAATAGTAGTAGTTGATACCTTAATGTGTAGCTTGACTTTGTTCAAACGGATCTCTGTATATTTTTAAATGTGGACCTTGTCTGTAGTCTTACTCTTTGGGGTGTGTAGTGTACATTAAACGTGTCCTGTTGGTCTATGTGGCTGTACAGTATCTGTGTCCGTGTGTAATGGCTCCGTCCGCTATCCTCTGTAACTTTTATATAAATGTGTGCATGTGTGTTAGCATTTGAGGGAGGTCTCTAGTGTAAAATTCTTTCTACTCTCTCTCTCTGCTCAGCTGTGCAGTACAGTTGTCTTATCCTTTCCCTCCTCCTCCTGACTATGTGCCAGTATCTTGTATAATGATTGTAGTAATTTTAACCATCCTTCACCCTCTTCCCTTCTCCTCCTCCTCTTCTCTGCTCTCCATCATTGATGAGCAAACCATACCTTGTATTAACTCAATTCGTAGGAAAATTACTTCATTAAGAGATTGGCTAGGGTTCTGAAGCACCAAAAGGCACACACACACTCTCTCTCCTTCTCTCTGTGTATCATAATTCATTAGGAAATGTTGTACTGAGAGAAGAGGAGAGAGAGAGAGAGTTAATCAAATTGTCAAGTGTACAGGGAAAGTAGTCGTTTTGGGGGTCCAAAATGTAAAATGAGTTTGAGTACTTGTAAATTTACTCAATCTTTAATGAAACTGTAGTGACTGAGAGTGTGTACTGTGTGTGTGTGTGTGGAGGTTTGATGGCTTAACTACGTGTTTACGTCCCTGTGTATTTATACAGTAGATTAAAGTACAGGGAGGCTGGGCTGTAAAATTGTGAATTCGTAAAGTATAACGTAACGTTTGGATCTGTGTAATTGTGTGTGTGTGTATTTGTGAGCCTCTTCTGTTTTTTTCCATAACTTTTAATTTTTTGGTGAGCTTTTGCTTTTAGAGTAAACAAATAAATTGAGCTGGAGCTTCCAAAACTTTTTTTGTGTCTGCAATTATCCACTTTTTTATACATTTCAAACTAATGGAATTTTTTTTAAATGTCTTCTTTTGTTCTCATGTGTTCAAAATACAGTTACAAGGCAATTTACAACTATAGACCCGCACACGAGGATGAATTAGAACTTCAAGAGAATGATATAGGTACGTACATAATACAATTTTTCCATCTTATTTCTCTCCTTGTGTTTGACAGGATTCTTTTTGGTGATGTAATGTAGAGTACATTTATGCATGGACGATTGATGTTGTATTTTAGTATTCAATTTTTGATGTGTATTTCAGTTCATGTGTTAGAGAAATGTGACGATGGATGGTACGTGGGAACGTCTACGAGGACAGGGCTCTTTGGGACTTTCCCCGGGAATTATGTCTGCAAAGCTTGAAAAAAAAACAACTGAACAACAACAACTCAGCATTGATATGATATGACAAGGTCATAACACAAAAGAAAAATGGAAGAAAGTAGAGGAAGGGAGTCTGTATTTCAACCTGTACCATACATAGAGTACCTATATATGAATTTAATATATTATTACATGTGTATTATGTGTATACAGAGAGTGTGTGTGTGCCTGTTTGTGAAAGAGTCCCTCTCCCTCAACTTACATTATATTAATGTAAATGTGTAGAGCATAAAGTACATATTTTATTTTAATTAATTTAACGGAAAATTAGTTCAGAGTGCAAAGAGGATAGGAAGGATAGGATGGGATGGGAGAAAAGTATTTTTGCTTTCTCTCTCCCTTTCTCCATTGAATGTCTAATGTATTGTGCATGGAGAAGTCACGTGGGGAAGATGAAGGTCATGGCATGGGTTAGCCAATGAGTAAACAAGGGCAGAAGGCTAATATTATTTTAGGATCATTATATTTCCATTTAATTAATTAATTGAGAAATTTCCTGCCCCAACCACCAACTAAACTTCCTCCTCTGAACACTTTGTGACTTTTTTCCTGCCAAAGTGGCCCACACACGCACTTTAAAGAGAGGGAAAAATATAGGGAAATTTATGCTGAATTTTTTTTAAAACAATTTATAAGAGGATTTCCTACTTACCCACTTCCTTCAAAAAATTGTTATATAAAATTACAATCGATATTTGTAAAATGGCGATTGAATAAAACTAGAGCTGAAAAAGTTAATTGTGTACCAAAAAAATTACCCTTACCTTTCGCATGGACCGTTCATGTATGAAGCTTTAAGAAAAAGAGAAATTATGACCAGTGCTTTGTACTCTGCCTTCGTCTGTCTGTAGTTAATTTAAATAGGAGATAATTCGATTAATTAGTATATGTACACAACTCCCAATCCCTCGCAAAAGCCTTGTTGTACATAAATTTTTTCTCTAATTGTTGTTCTAAGGTACATTAATCTTGATTATTTTTAATTAGGAATCAAATGTACAGCGTACACCAAAGATATTTACACAAATTATGAGTTTATAATTTGTCCTTATGAATATATTTACTTACTATATTAAGTATACATTGTTGTAAGTAGCTTTTAAGAGTGTCGTCCACAACCTGACTTTTTTTTGTAAGTGTAAAAGAATTAGATTTCTTCTCTCTCTTTTTTGTCACTTTGCAAAAAACGCATTATCTTCCCCTGTACAATTGTTGATTTATTTTCTCGTCAACTACTTTTTCTTACACATTACTTGAGTATTACATACTGTAGTTTTGTGTGTGGAACTTTAAGGTATGTACATTAAAATGGAGGGGAAAAAAAGGGCTGCGTAAAAACAACAAAGGAACATAGAGACTTAGACAAAATATTTAAATATATTTAGCCTTCCTTTCCTTCCTCATAATAATAATATGGATAATAATAATGTGGTTAGGAAGTAAAAAAAACGTACTAAAAAAAGTAAGGCCTTTCGAATGTTATAATGGTATAAACGCCAGGGATAAAAATTGTATTTAAAAAATATAGACTAAAATCAGCTTTTTGAAAAATTCGTTCATGGCAGTCTTTGCCATTGGAAAAGATTCGTTAGCTCGAGATGAAAACAAATGGAAATGCATGCTGAAAATAATAAAATAATGGTTCCATATTAAATTTAGATACTTAGTATAATGAATGTCCTCATTCTGTGTCTTGGATTGCCTGTTAACAGCATTAACACTCCCATTAACTAAACAGCAGAATAAAAACTCGAAAGTCTTTTAGTCTGGAAAAAAAACATGGAAGAATTAAAAGAGGATGTTAGTCAAAAAATTGATGATACTATTTAAAAGTACTTATAAAAATTTTAGTCAGTTTGTTGTTGTTTTTTGTAGGGTGAGAGAGGAAGGTCAGGTCAGTATATATTAATACAGTATGTATTTAGCTACTGTTACGTGCGTGTGCGTGTAAGATTGATTTTCAAAAAACGGTATTCATATAGTCAAGTACTGATTCCTATTATAATACACACAAAGAAAATAAAGTTTTGAAAAGCAAAACCATATAATTGTGAAATGACTTGATCATTTTTTGATTCGATCAAAGGAAAAAATTTGTCCATTTAGACTGGATTTTTGAAAAAATATGATAAATAGCTTGTAAATTATTGTTATTGATATGATAGTGAATGGAAAATACATGAAAAAATATTTTCAAGTACCCACAATGCATTTAAAATGAGAGTAAAAAAAACTCCTTTTCTGAGGGAAATCTTTATATTGTTATGTGAAAAAATGATGTTGATATAAATTTAAAAAATATGGTTAAGAGGTTAATTGTTATGGACATACGTAATACAGATAAGTAAGTAAAAAAACTTCTGTGACGACTCGCTAATAATCCCCGCAGCAGTTATGAATTATCATTAGAATTTGATTAAGTTGTACTAATTAAATTAGTCTAATTTACACTCGGACTCGACGGACACATTAATTTTGTTGTCAAAAGCACAAATATTGTATACGTTGTAGTTGTGTAAATTTTCATTTTAAAATTTCCCCCTTTTACTGTCTTTAGAATAATTATTGAAAAACTTGAAATTCTATATTGTTAACAATTACCTCACATTATGATTACACACGCCCCATTTATTGTGACCCATACAATTTCAACTACGAGGAGAGACTATGAAAAAAAAGGATTACAAAAAATACCTTACTAAATTATATATAACAGTTATATATTGCATACTATTATTGTTAACTGCAATGTTTAATTATACAAATATATATATAGTGTTACGATCTTTCTCCTGTCAAAAACTCCATTACAATATGAAGCCAAAATAAAAGTTAAAATATCAAAATTATGATGGACATCCTCGGACGTGTGTTTTAATTTTTCGCAAACTTTTCACTACTGACCCACTGGCTACTCCCCCTTTCTAATCATGGTTAAAATAAAGGGGAAAAGCTCTTTCATAAAAGAAGAGCCGGGATTTCCATTCAAAAAGAGATGAAACGAATGAAGGTCGGAATTGAAATTACAGTTTAAATTATCATTTCTCTCTCCCACTTCCATCATAATCTCCGTCTGCTCCACTGCGCACTGTACAAATTCCGATGATCACAGAAACGGGGAAAGAATTAATATGCTACATAATTCAAAATTTCTGCTGGCTCGAGCATACACACACAAAAACAAAACAGCCATTATGTACGAGGAAGGAGGAATAAAAATCATTCAGGTTTTGGTTTTGAAAGAGACGTAGGGACTCAGAACTACGGAGGAGGAGGAGGAGACAAGGAATAGGGAACGGCAGGTGGAGGAGATTGAATTGGAGGATTTGGGATCATTATGTAGAGACTGGGTTTTGTGAGGAGAGTGGAGTGCTGTTTATTGACTCTGTCATTCAATAAACATGGACATGTGTTGTATTAATAATATTACAGAGGCGTGAATTAGACGCGATTGTACCCCCTTCTCTCACTCTCTACTGTACTATGTTCCCCTGTACTCTACTGTGTGTGTGTGTGTCTGTGTTTCCAAAATCCCAAAGTTTATCCAACTCTGGATAGATAGACTGCGTGTATATATGGAATAATGATAATAATAATATGGGAGGGGAGAAGAGGGGTATAGACAAATCTCTCTCGGCTTTGATTTTGACATTTTTGAAAATCCTTCCATGTACTTGTGTTTTAGAGGGAAAGGCGAACATTTTAATTCCATCTCATTCCTCCACTTGATTAACGGCAACGAGCTTTCCCTCACAAAAGCACACACACAACACAACACACGGCACACCAGCCACGATGACTCTAGCATACAGAATCGAGAGAGACGGAGGAAGCGGGTCGAGGTAAGTCGAATATTTGTCATTTCGTCTACCAATTTCCTTTTCCTTTTGTTTCTCTTGTTGCGTCTCCCTTGGATCCACACAAATAAATAAGAGAGAGTCATGGACGACAGTCTGCAGTCGCTCATACGAGAAGTGGAGGGAGAAAGGAGGGAAAAAATATGAATTTGAATGACAGAGTCAAGTTTAGAGAGAGAGAGGGGGAGAAAGTGGAGGAGGCTACTTGGTTTTTATGACGGCTACATGAGGGGTTCCTATCCTGATTGAGACGTGCATACAAATTGAGACAAAAATGAGGCCGTGTACACGAGCACATTGCTAATGATCAACGATACACTCACCACATATTGCTGTAGCAAAATCCCCCTCCTCTCTCTCTTTTCTCCGTGTGCTTCTGCTTGTGTTTTTGTGTGTGTGAGACTTGCCAGGACAAAACTGGAATTTAGTTTCTATTCAGTTTCTCCCGGGTAGAGTAGGCGAGAGGAGGAAACGAAACAAAATCCGGGGAAGCGTACCAAAAAACTTTTTTTGATGTAGAGGGGGAAAAAATGAAAAGCAAAATAATTACCATATGCCATTTTCCACACAGTCGTCTCTCTCCCTGTGTGTGTGTGCCTATGTGTGTGTATGTATGTGTGTTTCATCGTCGATGAAATAAATGAGAGACAATTTGTTCAATCAGATTTAATACGGGAGCAATTTGAAGGATATTGTGGGAGTCTTTGTTTACATTCCATGAGAGCCGTCTCGGGGAAAATCCAATGGATTCAACGCGTTGGCCTTTTCCACTTCTCTTCTCTCTCTCTCTCTCTCTCTGGAATCCAGAAAAGAAGCCTGTGAAAATGTTTTTTCACAGACTTGAAAAGATAAAATACAGAGGGAAATGCAATGTGGAGGCTGCTGCCTCTTCTCTTCTCTCTCCTCCTCTCTCCTGTTTCTAATGTAATATTGTATACGAATCAATTTGGAGGTTCAAACAATTCGGTCAATAAACTTTCTTCATGGATTAAACAAAGAGGAATGAGAGAGAAGGGCAGAGAGGACGACGTTTTCGAAAGAGGATTTTATCCCTGAAAAAAGAGAGGAGAATTCCAAAGTCACTCTCGAAGAATTAGTAGCACAGACACACACACACAAATGTGCGGGAGATGGAGGACCAAGGAGATTTTAATTCAGTGGATAAATGTGGATATGTGGGTGGATCGATGGAATGATCCCAATTCCTGATTACACAAAAGCCCAAACACACACACACACACGATGGAGAGAGAGAGGCAAAGAGAGAAACACAGTACCATGGAGGACCGTCTATAAAACATTCTTGGAGAAGTAGAGTGTGCGGGACACAGTGTGTGTAATGTGTGTGTGTGTGAAACATATAATTTGGACTTATTCATTCTGTTATTTTGGAACGGGAATTCCAATGAAGAGAGAGGGGCGAGGGGTACCTTGGAAATCATTCCCTCTCCTCCTCGCCCCCATATAAATATCCATGAGAGAGAGAGAGATGTGCTTCCTTGCATTCTTTCTATAATGGAACTAATATGATCGTGTGTGTACACAGTAGGTCAAGTGGTGAGACGAGAGAGAGAGAGAAAGCATCCTCTAATACTTTCCCAAATATTTGGAAATGCAGCAATGAATCAATTGGGATATTACAGCAGACCATAGTAAGGATGGATATGGTGTTGAAATGTAATGTCTCATCCATTTCACATTTAACCCTGCCTTTGACTGTAGCTTCGTATACAATAGAATAATAATAGGGTTCGCCATTAGAATAATCCAAGAATTCCTGAATCCAACCACACACAATCATATAATAGTATGTTATGTGGCGTTCTTTCACTCTGATCGAAATGAACGTAGATTAGAACTTGGTTTTTATGAGAAATGATGAAGCAGAAAGAGAAAGTGAACTTTCTCCTCATCTATTTTTTAAGACATAGTGAAGACAAGCATTGGATTTTTTATTTTTCATAAAATTTTCTTATCACACAATTTTGTAAGTTTTCTCCCACATTTTTTTATTATTTGAAGAGGGATTATTTTATCAAGATAATCCTTTCCTGTTGTGTTCAGAAAGTCTAATACTAGTCTTAATTATTATATATTCTGAATGGAAGACCATTCAAAATGAAAGCAATACTATATGTATTTATTTGTATTTTTGTGGTTCAGGATGATTTTTTTACTTAATACCATAGCATAGTATGTACACTAACGATTTATTGTTGAATTTTTGGTTTTGTATTGTGGTGTGCATATGTTGAACGATTTTTATTATTTTGAATGTTTGGATTGTAATGAGGAATTCTCAATTTGATGATGATTTTTTTGTTGGCTCTGTAAATACAGTTATAGTAATATAAGGAATGACGTATACACTTCAGAATGAGAAGATGAAGAATGGATACTCTTCTGATCCTGACTGTCGTTGTTTGTATTTATTGTGGAGGTGTGGAGGAGAGTTTCAACTGAGAACAGTGTAGTTGGGGATTAACAGGAGGAGGAGGGGGGATGAGAGGAGGAGGAGAGAAAGGACGGGGGTTGAGAGGAGAAAGTGGAAGAGGGAAGATGTAAATTTTGGCCAAGACAAAACAGAAGCACCATTTCCAATGTTACATAGGGAAGTTGTACAGCATGTTGAGCACACGTAGCTAAAATACAACAACAACAACAGCAATTTAATTTTCAGAAAAATGTCTTTGAAAAATGTAATTAAAATAAATTGAATTGTATTTCAAAATAATTAATAAAATTACAGTCTGGTTCGTTCCCCCATGATGACACAACCCGGTTCACATCTGGCCTACGTTACACATGACACAATTTAATTATGGTTAAAAATTGATCATTATCAGTAGAGAAAGTGTGGGTTAAAATTTTTGAGGTGTAATTTAATTTTAAAAAGTAATTACAGAGCAAGTTCGATTAATAGCCACCGTCTTCATGGGTAAAGTCATATTCTCGGTGGTGGTCGTGAAAGAAATTCTCTTGACCTGCAATAAAATTATGGTTATTAATATTGAATTAATTTTCAAAAAATTGTAATAAGAAAAAGAAAGTTTACCATGCAAGATGTGTCGTTGTAATGGCATGCTTGAGGGAATCCTACAAACTCTTCGATATCATTATTTGCAAAACTTAGACAATTTTTATTCTTCTCTGAATGGCACACATGACAGGTCAAGTTGTTGACTTGCCTCTTCTTTGAATTTTCAATCATCACATCAATATTCTTTTTACTATTCGCCTCCCCCGCACAATCTACTTTGGAAAAATAAGTCATCATTTAAAACCACAATTCTTTTATTTTCAAGTTAAAGAATTTTACCTGGGATGAGGAGTTGAAAAGATGCACTCACAGCCATGAAAAACAAAATTAAATTGGACTCGGCCATTTCTTCCTGACCACTTCAAGATTCAAAATAAAATAAAATAAATAACAACACGCAAAAAAGTGTCCACTCTGTCACTTTCTTTTTTTGAATTGTCACTTTACCACCATCCACTTTCTCTATTTATTTTCCCTTCACTCCCGTCACTCGTCCCTAAATGGAAGGAGATGAGACACATTGAACTCACTTCCTCTTCACTGGACAAAAACAATGGAGAAGATAATTAGGGATATTGGAATATTTGATCAAATTTCAAGATGACTAAGACGAGGAGATAAATTTGGAAACTGAAAATGTTAAGAGCCACTGCGTCTGCGATTTCCCTTCTCTCTCCCTTTCTCTCGCTTTCTCCCTTTCCCGAGTGTCGTCGATCGATATTTTCTTTGCCGCGGCAGTCCCATCGTCTCTCGTCTCGGTCTCTCGGTCTCCGTGTGTGTGTGTGTGCGTGTGTGTGTGTGTGTGCGTGTGTGTCCATCCTATCCGTTCTATAGCCTTTTTCACTCTCCTCTCCTCTCACCACTCTCTTAATGGTAATGCCAATGTTAATCAACCTTCCAATGGTGGTTAAGACATCCAAAACCACTAAAAACTCTCTCTTCTAAAACACATGTCAACTAAAAACCACACCACAACAGACACAAACACACACACTCACTCTCTTCTTTCTCCCTTCCAAAAATACCCAGTCAACAACCTCACCATTTTTCTTTGACCTTTACTCCGCAACTTTCCAAAATTAAATCCTTCCTCTCTCTTCCCTTTCCCTCTCGGCTTTCACATTTTCTCAATTTCCTCGAAAAGAACTGACACTCAAAACAATGTTTAGAAGGAGAAAGGGTGAAATGGACGAAATTGAAAAAAAAGTAGAAAATTAAATTCCTTTGAATTGTACAAAAAAACATTTTTGAAAAACAATATTTATTTATTTTACAAAAGTTGTACTCTACGCTTTGATTGAACAGGTAGGACAGTTTGCTTTCTCTTTCTCCCTTTGTCTCCAATGCAATCTCTCTCTCTCTCTTTATATGCACAAAAAGATGACATAGAATGATTTTCAAAAATATATTCTGCATCCCTTCAACTTTCTTTTCTTCTTTGACAACACTTTAAAAAGGAAATATGTTCAAGTTTTTGACCCTGCACCTGTGATGAAGAGTCGACAGGGAAAGTAGGAAAAAAATGTAAAAAATGATGAAGTACAGTTTGAAGTCAAAAAATCCAACAGCCACATAAGTCTATACGTGTGTGTGAGAGGGATGGAGAGAGTGGACATAAGTAGACACTTTTGTATAGTTCTGCATTCCCAGTCAACTCTCGCTCTTTCTCTTTGTGTTCTAGTGTATTATCAAATTGCATAAATATTTTTGCAAGTGACAGTTGTGCCTTATAAGACTCTGCTCAGCTGTTGCCCATGGTGCTTCCGAGATCCACATAAATACGCGCACACACTCACATGAAAAGAGGGTCTTGTTCCGAACGACGACTCTCAAGAACTTTGAAATGGAACATAAAAATAAGACTTTATATGAATTCGGATTATGTGGCTGTGTATACGTATTATAATACAAAAAGTGTGTATCCCCACTAAATGTGGTATACAGTCAAGTCAGCAGTTCAAAATTTTTTCTTTTTCCTCTTTTTTGTAAAGAAGGACGAAAGAGAGAGAGAGAGACCCTAGGCAGTTTTCTAGGTGGTACATAAAAAGCCCCCCTTCAGGGACACATTTTTTTCCACCATCAGAAATGGAAAAGCCAACGAGACGTTCAAGAAGTTAGCCCAAATTTTTTCTATTTCTTCCTCAGTTCCTTTTTTCCCTTCTTCCTCCTCCTCGTCTTTCCCTCTGTAAAGAACATGATGCTTCTTTTTCTGCCTTTTCTCGTCTTGTTCAATAGAAAAGAGTTTAATTCTTGATTACGCTCACATTCACACTTCTCTCCACTCCTCCTCCTCCTTTCTCCTCCTCCATCAGCTGTGTAGAAAAGAAACGTCCATATTTTATTCAGCTTGTTGCACGTTCCTTTTCTCCCAACCGAGGCACAAAGAAAGGAAGAAAGAGAAAGGAAAGAGAAAGTGGCAGAGCATGAGCATGCAAAGGATCTTTTCCTCCTGTTCTCTCTCTCTCTCGTTTTGAAGGGGAAGAAAGAGAGATTTGCTGAAAAAACATGTTTTCCCCCACGTCCATTTTTATCCCTCCCGTTTCACATGATGCCCATTTGAATCTTTGGATAGTTTTGGGAAACCCTTGCAAAATTAATTCCATGCCATTTCACAGCTGTGAACGAATAGAGGAAGAAAAGAGAACAAGATGAGGAAGTTTTTTGAGCCAACTTTTTTTTCTCTCCTTTTTAAATGAGAAAAAAACCGGAAGGAGTTGCAATTTTTTTGGAACGCGTCAAGTAAAAACTAATGAGGAGGGGAAGGATGATGGTTGTACAAAAGGAAATGTAAGGAGAAAGAGGGAAGAAGGAATTGTGAAGAAAAGGGGAAGAAATCTTTTTTTAATATTAAAAAAATGACATTTTAATTCCAGTGTGGGATTTCCATGGAGAAGAGAAAAGAAAGACAGAAAGAAAGGAGAAAGTGGGGGAGGAAAGTAATTTCTAAAAATTATTCGAGGGAAAAAACCTGTTGACACAAAAATCACAAATGTACAACTCCTACTTTCACAAAAAAGATTTTTCTACGAGCGATACAAGGGAAAGAAGAAAGCTAACAAGGAGGGAAGGGGAGAAGATGAGAAGGAAAGCGGATACCGTATTTTTTCTTTTTGTAGGCGGAACAATTGAATCTATGATTACAGCAGAGTTTTCAATTGTTCCACAGTTTCTTATAAAGCATATAAAGTCTACAGATATTACACAAGATTTTGATTGGCTTGAAAGCCTGAATTTGCACTGGTGAAAGTTTAACAAAAAAAACTAATACGGTATCCTGTCTTCGGGATAGACACGAAATGTGATTGTCTTTTGTAGGGGGGGCTGAAAAATGTTCTGAAAGAGAAAAGGAAAGACGTTGTCACACTGCATGGTACACGGAATCACATTCAAATTGAGCTTCATTTTTTCCACAGATTGAAATGTGTGTGTGTGAAAGGAAGAACGTGTAAAATATAAGCTTGCTTTATCATTTTACTCCAACTTAGAAAGTCGTGTCTGTAGAACGTGTATTCGCAGTGTACGCAGGACAATCTAAAGTCAGTCAATTTTATGTAAAATTTGATTGTTATGTGAATTGGATATTACGGGAGAAACACAAAGTTACACTGTATGAAAGACACAGTTTTTCTCCTGTCTCTTTTCCCTCTCTCAAAAAAAATCTCCTCCTATTATTTTTCGTCTACTGTGTTGAACACACTCAGGCACACAAGTACTGACATGGAGCTAAACAAAGCTGGAGAAAGTTGCCCCTTAAAAAATATAAGAAAGCACTCGTGAAATGGGAAGCGCTTTTATTTTTCCTCTCATCTCCTTCCTCCTTTTGACACACACACACTAGTATATCTATGGCATACAAAGAGAGAGAGAAAGGACAAACGCAGACACGGGTTACAAAACAGAAAGAGGTTCTCTCCAGTCACTTGAAAACAAGAGACAGAAGAGAAAGAATTTCAAGAGTTTTTCTCTCTCATCCTTGTGTCCATTGGAAAAGTTTTTTTCCCCTCTCTTCCATGCATACACACCTCTCAGTCCTTCTGTTTTCCCTACCTTCTGTGTCCACTTTGCCTGATTGACATGGATTGTGTCCACTCTTTTTTCCCTTTTCAATTGTCTCCCTATTTTTACATGGAGTCCATAAGTAAAGCCTAAGCTGAGCCGAGGGACAGTCGAAGGCTCAAGGTTTCCAAAACAGACGGAAAGAAAAAGAAAGAGAGAGAGATAGTCATGGTCATGTTTTCATTCTGCATTCGTATAAATTCCCACTTTCTCCCTCTCCCTCTCCCTCTTCTCTTTCTTCCTTTCTCTTTTGTTATATCCCCATGAATTTTTTAAACAAAAAAATGTGCAGACTATCCTGTCTGTCAGAAAGAGAAACCTGACAGAACAAGGCTCCTCATTCAGCACGATCCTCTTACTCTCCTCCTTTCTCTTCCAGCACATAAATGGGCCCAAAAGTCATCTCTGAGGAAATGTCTTCTCATCCTCCTCTGAAGACGCTTTGCTTACTGTAAAATTTTTCAAAAAATATGGACCACACGTCCTTTAATCCCATGCATCCTAATGCATCACCTCAATAAACACAAGGGCGTCCTTTCCAATTGTGAAAATTCCTCAAGAGAAAGTAGAGAAAGAAGAGGGTGACTTCATATTAAATTACAGCTGTCGGCGATTGAGACGCGGTGCAATTGTGTGTATGTGTGTCTGGGAAGCATTACCATTAGTCATTATTTTCATGCACAACCATTCTCTCTCCAAAGTTGTACATAATTTTGTGAGTAACGTGTGTGTGTGTGTGTGTGTGTGGATTGAAGTGGAGCTTGGAGGCTGGAGTTGAGGCCTGGAATGACGACAGGATTACCTCCCGCATCACAACAAAAACAGAAACACGAGAAAGAGAAAGACTCTTGATCATCCTCTTTGTCTCTCCAGTCTTGATGAGGCATCAAATTTCTCCATGTTTTCTAAACGGGACTGGTGTTATGTACAGGAATAGGGGAAAATGAGAAGACGTGTGTACGCTGTTTACATGTGTGTGTGTGTTGGAGCCGAGGGTACTTTTTGGTCCTCAAATTGGATCAAGAACAAGGAGCGTATTCATTTTCAATATCCTTTCTCTCTCTCCCTTTATTCCCTCCATTTGAAAAACTCTCTTCCTTTCCCTTCCACGTCCCTCCATAGACAAGATGCGTATGCCATTAAAAACGGAAATTGGGAACACACATACAGAAAGTTCCGTGTCATGCCATCAAAATCTGCGTCTCGGCCTCTCTCTGTTAGTGTCTGTAGTTGTGTGTGTTGCCTATCTTGTACTCTCACCCGCTCTCTCTACACACTCTACAACTCTGTGTTTGTGTGTGTGTGTGTGGAGTACATCAGGGCAGACTCTACACTCGCCAGGTTTTTTGGATGGGGGAAGGAAGCCTCGACTTGTGTCAGTTGTTGCCCGGAATCGGAGCTGAGCACATCCACACTCCGCCATAGACAGTCACACGCTTTTTTGACGTTTAATAGATATCCGTGTTTATACTATAAGGTGGAGACAATCAACGTTTACTGAATTTCACACACGACTTATCTTTGTTGTGACTGCGTTTTTTCTAAAAGGGTAAATATATCAGAAAAGAAAGCATCAATCACAATTCAGGATTGTGTCAAAGTGTCACTGCATGTAGATTTTCCTGTGGAATTTGCAAAAAATTAATTTTCCAGAAAGGGTGAAAGTGATTGTGGATTAATTGAATTTTGAACAATTTTCGTTTGAGGAAATACAAGGCTGTTAACTGTTAAATGGAGGATTTGGAGAGAAAAAGTGTAGTAAAGTCAGTAGCGAGGAGGAACGAAAGGAGAAATAGTGGATTCTATTGAACAAACAAAAGATTAGAGCTGGAGGGCAGAGTGTGAACAGTCAACTTGTTCTTGTTGGCTCTTTCCCTCCTTCTCCTTCCTCATCTTCTTTTCCAAAGTTTACAAAATCCACACACACACATCCAGTTTCTCCCCCAAGAAAGATGACAACTTGACTTCCCCCTCTCTGTGGTCTTCCTTTGTTTGTTTTTCAGCTTCCTCATCTCTGGTGGTCGTGACGAGACCAAGTGTCTGTTTTCTGTGTGTGTTCTCAATTCTTGAAGAGAGTTTCGGACAAAAAAAATCCATCATCCAAAATATTCTTCCTCTGCTTTTCCTTCCTTCTCCAAAGAGCAAAGAGTGTGGCCAAAGAGTGGACTTGCAAAATTGAAAACGTTTTTTTTGGTGGGAGGAGAAAAGAAAATTTGTGTGTGTACAATCTAAATTCAGAGTGGAGAGGGGAGAAAGTTGACATGGTCGATCCGGGGGATGATTGAAATTTTGTCCAATTTTCCCCAAACCACAAAAAAGTACGGATTGAAAATCCTCCAGTTTCCTCCCAGTCAAACAGACGAACACAAAAGAGGACGGATGGTGATGATGATGTGTGTGTAGAGGATGGACACTTAAAATAGATTAACGCCGTCTTTTCACAGCTGACTGTTTTGTGTGTATGTGTGTGTGTGTTCGTGTTGTGTGTATTCTCCATGTGTTGGGTGGAGTGGAGTGATCATCAGGAGTGATAAGAATAGAAATTACGAGAGACACACACTTCTCACATACGTGTATTTGTATGTAGAGAAGATATACAGAGATTTACAGCTTGTGCTCCTCGTCTTGTGCCATTACCCTGGATTGTCATTGTCAGGAGTGAGCCAGAGATTCAGGGGAAGGAAGCAACGGACCCCAGACACATAAACACACACACACATCCAGTGAGATAAAAGAGTCATTTACAAAATCACACACACACTTAAAGTAAGGGAAAATTAATGTTTAGAAAATCTCAGTGGATCTAGATTGAGTGTGTGTGTGTGTGAAAAGAAAAGGAGGAAGGGAGAAAGGAGAGAGGAGATTCTGAAATTGTCTTGATGCCCAGTGCGGCTATCAAATCGTTTTTTTTCTCTCCTCTCTCTCTTTCCCTCTCTCTCTCCTTGTAGTGTTCATTAATTAATCACACAGCCAGGACCAATAATTATCTTTGTTGTTGTTCTCTCTCCATTAATCCATATTTGATTTCCCTCCTCCTCCCGGCATTCCGTGCAAAGGGAAAGGAAGCAGGAGGGACGAAGAGAGAGGCTGTGTGCTAATGTAACGGCTACATTCCACGGAAGTATAAAATTTTGGAATTCTTTTGAAACGAATAGTGAAAGTGTTGACTCCGGCACCTCACGGAAACACGGATAAGGAGAAGAAGAGGATGGCTTGTTTGGTGAGAACATTTTTTTAAAAAAGACTATTATTTTGGAAAACGCTACAGGTTTTTTTCCACGCGTAATTGCAGTTTGCGTAGCACAACTTGAGTTAACTTATTTTTAAGTCGTGTGTAACATTTTGAAGCAAAGTGTGTTTTAGTAAGGAAGAAAGTAAAGAAAAATTCCGAGAATATAGGACAGCACATTTTTCGAGTGGGTGTGTGCGTGTGTGGGGGATGGGAATAGTATGGAAAATTTGTACGGAATATTTTTATCGACATCATTTTGAGGGGTTGAGCGTGTGTGTTTAAAGTGACTGGGGCGATTAATGGCAATTAATGATATAGACAGGAGAAGAATGGGCCGATGAGGATGACAATGTAATTCAATTAGGGGGAAAAGGGAAAATGAAGAGAATATGTAGATGATGAATGAGCTCCTTCTTCTAATGTGGAAACAAATAGCGCGTCTCTCTCGCTCTCTCTCTCTCCCTCTTATTATATAGGAGGGAATCCTAAATGAGGTTAGACAGCCTCTTAAGGTTGGTTCGTCAACAACAAAGTGAAAGTGCCTCTGCCCTTGCCCTTGCTCTCAATTTTCCCATTCTCCGTACAAAACGACCATAGACTTTGTACAGGGAGTGAAAGAGGGAGACGAATACGAAGAGAGAGAGAAAGAGCGAGAGCAATTAAAATGACAAGCCTTGCAATTTTAATTCATCAACTTGACTTGCAGAGAGAAAGCGGAGAGACTGACAATCTATTAACGTCCATATTTCATACATGCGACTATTAGCTCATGGACGACTCCATCAAAGTTGTATGGAGAAAGTCAGAGAGAGGGAGAAAGGAAGAGAAAGAGGATGCAAGTTGATGCAAAGGGAAGAGGCAGAGAGAAAGGGGAGCAACCATCTCATCGTCATTATCTTCTCTTTCCTTATCTCTACTTCATTTTTATGCATAAAAACATGGACTTTCTTCTTTCCCCCCAACTCTTCCCCCGCTTTCTCTCTCTCTCTCTTGAAAGCATCTTTCCCTTTGAGCTCATTAATTTTCTCTGCTTTCTCCATTCCTTGTGTGTCTGTGTGCCATCATAGCTGCTCGCCTAATTATATGGTCGCACCATCTTTCCCTCTCTCTCTCTCGCTTTCTCATTTTGCTTTTTGGCTTCCATTTTATAATTTTCTACAGAAAAAAATTTACCTTTCTTCCACTTCACTCCCGGATCCTCAGTCTCAGAATGCCCGGTACTCCATTATCCTCCATATTCATTAGTCAAATTTAGAGAGGAAATGGAGACGAGGACGGAAATGGAGGACAAATTAGTCAAAAATTATGTACAGATTTTTCACGGGAAAAAAGAAATTATTTCATTCCATTCTCCATCTCCTCCCTTCCTCAACTTCCTCCACACAGTCACGAATCCTGAGACACAGTCACGATTGTGAGAATACCGTAAAACTTTCACTTGACAACTAACCTCCCCGCTTTTTTACGGAGAAGAATATTTCGCAACGAAGGGAATTCTGTGGTGAACCACTACGGCTACTTTGTTGGATAACTCCCTATCATCCTTCGCCTCAAAATTTAGAGCCTATTAACGCAAAAGCGAAAAATATTTTTAGAATTTCCAGAATTTGGTATTAATACAAAAATGGTGAAAGTAGAATTTTCTGCACAGAGCAAAAAGCGAATTTGACCACAAACTGATTTTTTAAATAACTAATTTTGTTTGAAGTTCGCCGTCATATTTTCTGAACATCATCGAAGGATTTTACAGAGCATTTTATGAAAATAAAGAGGATTAGAACAAGTTAAAAGTAAGACCTTGATTAAAATTATGATAATTTTTAATTCTAGTTTGGAAGTGTATTTTTGTCAACAAAAATTAAAACATTTTCCACTCAAACTGCAATTTTGACTGCAATATTAATTTTGAGAAATTCAATGACGATTGTAAAAAACGTTCGTTCATAATTAGAAATACACAATTCATCACAGGTTACAGTTTTCCTAGAAGATACAGTGAAACTAATTTGCAAATTTGCAAAACAATTCTTGTATGCGCGGTCTCGTTAGTCAATCCAGGTATGTACTTCACACAGTGTAATACAGAATAAAGATGAGTGTGTGTGAGAGAGAGAGAAAGAGGAGGAGGGAGAGTAAGATTGAATTTTGGGGAATAAAATGAGAAAATCTGTGGTGCTTGAAGAAGATTGTGGGTGATTTTTTTCTGCATGGGCAAAGATAAAAGATGGAAAAAACGGGAGAGGGAATAAAGAGAAAAGGAGAAAGTAGGGAAAGACGGGAGGAGTATAAAATATTGTCTGTAAATTGTCAATAGGAAAAGAAACGGAGAGGAGGAGGAGGAGGAGGGAGACAAGTGTGGAGGCTGTATGGAGGAGTGACACACATCCTACGGGCTGAGGAAGCATTAAAACAATACGTTTTTTGGGTTTTTCCCTCCCTCCCTCCTGTTGACTACAAGATATTTGTGGCTTGATTCGCTCTCACTCTCTCAAAAATAAGGAGAAAGGACAGAAAAAGCTCCATTTCAAAAGAATGGAAGAGATGGAGAAAAGCCAGGGCTCCGTCTCTCTCTTTCTGTGTGTGTGTTTTCTCTACCTGTACCTGTACTACACACACAAATGGAGAGAGAAAAAAGTGCCATGGTTGAGTAAATCAAGGATTGGATGGAAACTTTGAAGATTTCCAAAGGGACTTGATTTTAACTGACATCATCGGCCTATAGCCACACACACCAAAACGAAGAGAGACACACACACAGACACACAATATTACCCCCACTTTCTTCCTTCCTTCCGTCCCCCCTTTAGCCTTTTCTTTCGTACACTTTAATAGTAGAGACGACGTATTTACAATCTTTTCAGTCTTCATCTTCCAACTTCCTCCTTCTCCTCCCTTCCTCTCTATCTCTCCAAACTTTTTTTCCTACTCTTTACCCTCGCAATACCCAGATAAATATATTTTCTCTCTTGACTCCCCACAAGCCATTTCATTTTTCCCCCTCTCTCCTTTCTCTCTGTTGTTGGATGCTTTCTCCGAAACACATGCACACTTCTCTCTCTCTCTCTTCTCGTTCTCTCCATCTCCTTTATTCAATCAGCGCTCTTTTCTCTCCACGCCAAGTCAAATGTACTTTCCTCTCACAGCTCTCGCTTTCTCCCTGTATGTCTCTCTGAGTGGGTGAGTGTGTGTGTGACATGACAGTCAGTCTAATTTTCAATTTTTTCCCACTTTTTGTGAAGAGCTCTTCAGTGGGGATGATATTGTAATTAAAAATATAATCAAAATGGAAATTAGGGAAAGTTTACGAGGTGTCTACCTCTACCAGGAAAGAGAAAGAAGGAGAAAGGATTGAGTATAATTTAAAGAGAATTTTATGCAGGGTTTTTTCCCGCTCTCCTCCTCCTCCCCTTTCACAGTCAAGACAATGAGATAATGTTGTGGAGAGGAGGGAGGATAGGGGCTGACAGTGTGTGTGTCAAGTGGAATTAAAATCAGAGTAGTCGAGGATCCATGGTCAGGACAATGTGTGTGTGTGTGTGTGTGGAGGGCAGTGGATTGTGTGTGCGGAGATGGCTCCTCGGGATCGCATGCTTAATTGCACTGTCCCAATCTTCTCTTCAATTAATTACCCTAATAAAGTCTTTCTCATGCTCAGATTCTCCTGAAAACCTGCCCGTACTACGTACTACTACGTAAGAGTTGCAACTGTGTGTGTGAGTGTGTTTAGACATGCAAGTCAGTCGACCATTATTTGGGGAAGAGAGAGAGAAAGACCCCCCGCCATCATTATTTTGTTCATATTTAACTGACCTAATTTGGGGAATGAAAACTGGCGAGCGGCTATTCTCAGCAGTCAGGAAGCAAACAGGAGGGGTACTCAGTCCGGGGTATCAAGAAGAGGAGGAGGTGAAGAAGGGGGGGATGTGGACATGAAACAAAATTTATCTCTCTCAAGGATCATTCAAAGTGTTCAACAGCACAACTTTTGGAACAAGAGACCCCTCCCTAGTCAGTCAGTCCTCCTCCCTTCCCTTTGATTTGTTGACGACGACGACAGTTTATTGATATTTGTTCTAGTTAGCTCTACTCTTCTCATCCGAGTTAAAAATACACTTTTCCCGTTTTATTTCCCAATTAGAACCCACAAAATTTAATGAATCTGTTCTTGGTTGGGTGAACCCTGGGTAAAATTATGACCAGGAAGATGTTTCAAAAATTCTTCAAAAATTCGATTTTGTATATAATTAATTTTTGCAATAAGGATTTTAAATAATGTTTTGCAAATACAGGAGATTTACAACTGTTACTTCATCATTAAAATTTGATATTTTCAAAGGAACTTTTTATAACAAATTTTTTATTATGGCCTAATATTTTATACATCTCCAAATCTTGTCTCCAAATTTGATCTGAAAAAATGGATTTACAAATTAATTTTGGAGTTTCAGTAAATCAGATTTGTATTTTTTCCCTTCAAATTCGGGTGTTCACAATTTAACAATGGCTGCTCAAGTTCAGTCGCACCATTTCCGCCTCGTCTTTTCTCCTCCCCAGATTTAAAAGTGGGGGGACTTTGAATTTCTGTGGAAAAACTGGATTTGAGAAGATTAAGTTTGAGAAGAGCGTCTCAATGGATTCCCTGACACTCTGTCATTTGGAGGACGTGCAGGATTTGAGCCTACTCAAAAAAACGAAAGTAAACAAAACCACACACTTCACACTTCTCCCAGCCTTCCCTCTTCTCCAATATCCCAAACCCGAAATAAGGACGAAGCTGGTATTCTGGATTTGTAAATCGGATTTTTTTCCCTTCACACGCACACCGCAGAGAACAGGAAGAAGGGAAGTGTGAGGGAGAGAAAATCCGAAATGTTATGCAGGCTGAGAAACTCTTTATCTCTCATTTTCATGCATCAATCCGTCTATTTAGCTGGAAGGCCCCCCATCACTTTCACTCTACTTTCCCCTCTCCTCCATCCTCTTTGTCTTTATGACTGAGTAAATGACCACCCTTTATTCTAACGACATTACCCTCTCCTGGAAAACCTACGCAGGAATATTGAAACAACACTGTAGAGTTATTAACTTAATGACAGTTAAATAGTAGCGACTAAAATCCGTTGCCTTGTTCTAAATTAAAATCTTTGAAATTCTAACGTAAAATTCAATAGGAATTTGTGACTGGAGCCTCTTTACTCTGTTCTGCACAGTTGAGCCTTGCTTTTGAAGAGGAGGAAGTGGAGAGGAGTAAATATCACAATTAGAAATCTTAATCTGAATATTGGAAAGTTGAGTCTTCCCTTTGTTCAGCCTCTGTTCTTCAGCCGTTGTTTCGTCTGTAGAAATTGGGAGCCTCTAGCAGCGAGAGAGAGGACTCTCCTCTTTTCCCATTCTGATGCCTGATTTTACCTGTAATCCCCCCGACTCAGAAATTAATCATAGAGTCAACATTGTAAGGATTGGCCTGTGCTCACCGTGAGGAAAATTCCCTGGAGGGAGAGAGAGGGGAGGAGGAGAATCACGGAGAATTTACATTGGCTCTCTCTCTCCCGGGTATTATTCTTGTAACACCTTCCTCTCTCCTTCCTTAAATACCCTAGGCTAATTCTGAGAACTTTGGAAATTTCTCTCTCTCTCTTTGCCAACTTCACCACAAGCCTTGACTCATCCCTTCCGACCTTGTGCAAATTTTTGTTTGGATGGTAGGTATAGGAAGGGAGAGCCAAGTTTAAACTTTCCAAAATCCATAAAATATAAAAATTCCCTCTCTCACACACACACACAGAAAAGGAGTCGAAAGAGGAGAATGTAAATTTGAAGCTCCTCCTCGTCTATTTTCTATTTATTAAGCGTACTTTCCACTTGAATCGTTTGACTCTTGTGTACGCATATGTAAGTAGTGCATAGTATTTTGCTAAAAAAGTTTTTTTACCAATTCCTCCATTTTTCCTTTCTGCCCTCAACGACTATTCTGTAGAATGATGCATTACAGAGTAAAAGATGAGGATGGTGGAATCATTCGTCTAAAAATGTAACTCGACTCAACTCTCTGTGAGCTTTGGGGTCTCTCTCCCATTTTATTTTGTCCAATGTACAATTCGCTACTCAATCACCATGAATTTCCCTTCTTCACTTCTTATCAGAGCATATAAAAAGTTTTTTTTGCTTCTTTATTCATTATTATGTTCATCGGATGGAATTGAAGAGAGAGAGAAACTCAGACTTTATTATATTACCAACATATGAACACATAATGTGTGTGGGTCGGAGTGGAGCTGAATTCAATTTCTTTTCGCGAATTGTATTTTCATGCGATTTAACTGTATGTACAATCCAAGTCAGACAGATGGAAAAAAAGAAGAGAAGAGAAGGGGAGGAAATTCAAATCTTTTTTGTACATATTCAAAGTGTAAGGGCATGGAGGACAGACGGATTGAGGTCACAAATTAAAATTATGTGACAGAAATAAAAATGTGAGGAGGAGGAGGCATTAGGATTCGGAATGAGAATTGTGGAAAGAAATTTTTTTCGAGAGTAGACTCATGCAAAAAGAGAAATTTCGGGGGCTCAAAATCACAAGGCATTTTTGCTAGCACAATTAAAAATGTACGGATCATTAAATCTGTTGAATTGAGATTAGAGAATTTGGACTGAGATTTGAATCGAATATTCACTTAGAAATCCTCGGATGAATTGGGGTTATTCAAATTTTAAATCACTAATAGGTTTCTTTGAACATTTTGCATAATTTGACAATTGCGAATTATTTTTTTAAAAATTTTAAACTATATTTTAGCTGGAAATTTAATACTGTTCAATTTCCCGCTCGTGTATTCAAAAAATAAATTTAAGCTACCTAGTGAAAGAAATTATAGTCCTGATATGTAACTTTTTGTGGAGGAAGAGAAGAATTTTTTGAGTAGCCTGTCTGGATGGTCAATTGTCCAAGGTTTTCCAGCAACCAATCACAGCCTTCCATTCTCAAGTGTCTAGAATTTGGTCCTTGAGTGCCAGGTGAAGCCTAAGGTTCTCGTCGTCAAGGGATGAGGATGAGGATAGCATGGGAATTTGGAAATTTCAATTTGGTATTAAATTCCTGGAATTGGGTGGAAGGGAGGAGGTCTCTCCAGACTTGCCATTGAGACTCCACTCATGACTTTCTCCATGCTTTCACTCTCACCGTATCCTAGGATCCTACTTTGGAGGATCATTCGACACGTTCAATTCATCAAGGGATAATACAGACACGACAACTTTGTCTTTTGACTCGACTCTGGTTGGCAAGGGGAAAAATACAAAATCTTAACCGAGCTGGATGGATACGGGGGGAGAGGGGTCGGAACTAATTTTTTTCAATTTTTCTCTTCTTCTTCGTATCTCACACAATGCACACAAATGCGGTCTGGGAATGAAGCAGCTACAATTCCAATTCATTCGAGATAAAAAAGAGAAAGGAGGGGGAAATGAGATGGAGAAGAGGAGAGGAGGAAGGATGCTTTTAGCGCACCATCTTCTCTCTCTCTGTGTCTGCGTGTGTCTGTGTATGCTTCTACTTGCTTGTTATGGAATTGCTATGCTAAGTACTCCCCCCCCCCGTTACCTCTCTTGAGCTTTTGGAGAAAAGCTTTTTGAGAATAATAAAAGACGAGGCGAGAGAGAAGGGGAGAAAGTTGAACATGTTTCTCTCTCCAATTTTCAATTTTCATTTTCATCCTCCTCTCTGCGAAAATTTCATTTTTATGCGAACAAAAATTTTTTTTGTCATCATCATTTCCTCCGTATCAAAAAGATATTGCAATCATCCTTTTCCCACACACACGCAAAAAATTATGAGCGTTCCCAGGATGGAAGGGATCAAAGCTCATCAAATTGTGACAAAATTATTTTTAACCTTTATTTCTTAAAAAAATCCATTCGATCCAGAGAAAGTAGGCTTTCGTCTGGAAGGAAGGATCAGACTAGATAGGTAATGAGAGTGTGTGATGAAATTTTGTGCGCTGATTTTAAATTGAAAGACAAGCGGAAGAATTTTTGATTTGTTTGAAGAAGAGTTTTGAAAATTGTATCTGAAATCTTTGATCCAAAGTATTCGAAAATACAGTTGACCTTTTAATAAAAGTCATTTTCTATATTTTTTCCCATAGACGACTGAAAAATCATCACCATTACCGCAACCGACACAGAAACGTTGTAGTCTCCCTGGCCCAATGGGATCCCTCAACCTGTACGCCACCCACCAACAACGGCGCCTCTCCGAAAGAGGACTGATGATCTACCGCCCCAATAAACCGGACATTGACCTGATCCGTGACTTTACAAATCCGAGTAAGAAAACATCATCGAGTTTCCTCTCGTGTAACAGTGACCATCATGGTCAGTACTACCAACAACAACGACGACACTCGACCGTCATCAATGTCATGCCTTCTTCTTCCTCCTCCTCTGGTGGGGGTGGAGGTCACTCATCCTCATCTTCTGGTCCTTGGCCCGGTGCTGGTTACACTACAGAACGAAGGCACTCGTCCATCATCCCGGGATCAATCCCGGGTTCCATGACCTCTGCCTACTGTCGGGATAGAGATGGATTCCTTGGCTCCGGTCCATCCACCTCGAAAGGGCGGAATTCTAACAATCAAACAATGACTCCTGTACCTTCCATTGTGATGGCCACTAATAACAATAATAATAATAACAATAGTAGTCAGCACCAAATGAAAGGAAATGGACCCGCCTCCTCCTCCACCTCGTCTACTACCGCCTCCAGTTCGTCGGGATGTCGGAAAGTGAGACTACGAATTCACAAGAATCCGGGTGCGAAGGAGAAATTCGTCGTTCTTGGACCGGTAAGAACATTTCCTTTCTCTCTTTTTTTTACTTTTCTCTTACTTTCTCTCTCTCTCTCTTCGACTTTTGGTGATAAGGAATTTCTATAGAAATTGACTGAATACAAGGACTGAATGGGACTAATCTTACCTCCTCCTCCTCCTCTTCTTCTCCCTCTCTTTCGCTAAAGAGATAGAAAATTCTTTTACAACTCCGAATGCGGGGACTGGGGAGTTGGAGAGTGGAGACTAGAGGAGATAAGACTTGGACTGGTGGATTTTGTGTTTAATGGTGATCTTTTTTTCTCCTCCTCCTCTTCATCCTCCTCAGCTGGCTTGACTGGATCAAGTCGGGTGGTGGGTAAAATAATGTGTATGATGATTGGATGTGAGGGAGAGAAAGAACGTTTCAACTTTCACTCGCTACCCCATTTACACTTCCTCTCGTCAAATCTCTCGCTCTCTCATGTATTTTAAGAGCTTTCATGCCGCTCAATCCAGTCCCCATGGATGGTTGTGTGTGGATGAGTGTGTGTTGTGTGTGAGGGTAAAAGCATAGCGGTGTAGCGGAGAAAGCATCCAAATGGGAGTAAATAAGGGGGGAAGTGTTAAAATGTTGCAGCAATTTGAGCCTCGGATGTACTGCTCAGCTCAACTCTTCCGTGTTCACTACATCGTGATAAAAATGATGAGTGTCAGAGATAGAGAGGCGGAGGGGAGGGGAAAGAGAGAGAGAAAGTCTGGACATGGGTCGTTCCTTGTAATGTAATCAAATGATTTACCTCCTCCTGCCCATCCGTCCGTCCATCCGGTACGAATCTAAATCCAAATTAAAGTAAGGGTTTCCATGTACATTTTCATACCGTAACGATATTCATGGAACTTACATCCTCAAATCCTCCAAGCGAGAAATATAAAACTTGAGACTTGAGGAGAAAGCATCCAATTTCTGGATTCTGGAGAGGAAAATATATTATTTAATTTTCCTTCGTTTCCCAAAGTATCCGGTTCAAATTAGTTAGCGGTCAGAATCAAACCGAAAAAATTGACAAAACTTTTTAAAATTTTTCGAAGATTTCAGAAAATGATTCAATAACTCGGCCGAAATTTTCTGATTCTTTGCTAGAAAAGCGAGTCATATTAAAATGCTCGGAACTTTTCCAGCGTAGGAATTCATTAGGATTTATACGGTAGAAATGGTCTATTGGGAGGGACTGTCCGGTGGCCTTCTTCCTCCTCCATGAAAACAAGGTTGAGTGTGTCTATGTGTCCATGAAAAAGAGAGAGAGAGAGAGAAAAATAGAGAGACAGAAAGGTAAGAGGGGAAAAAACTTTTAGCTTGATTGATTGAGTTGAAGAGCTGGAGGGCTATTTGGCCATTAAATTCTAACACTTTCACCTCCTTCTCTACTCCCTCTCCCGCGACACTTACGAGTGTTGAAACACACACACACACACGCCAACCTTTCTCTCTTTTACATTTAGAAAGGAGAATTCAAGGGGATTATCCTTGATTTCCATGAACTCCATGTAGATTCTCTGATGTCTCATTTCAATTTTGATACTCTCCTCTCTCTTCTAATACTTTCCCTTCCTCTTCTCTCCTTCATTTTAATTAAATTGAACGCACTCTGGGCACAAATCAGCAATCTCCTAAAGTGACAAGACACAATCATTCCTCCTTTTCTCTTCCTTCTGATCTCCTTACAACACTTTTAAAAATTAAACTCTTCTCTTTTTTTTATTAAAATTTCCCTCCTAAATTCCCACGACGTTTACTTATTACCCGTGCCAATTTGATTAAATGATTTTTTGAGAGAAAGTGTGCATGTTCGGGTGTGTGTGAAAGTGAGTGAAAGAAGGAGGACTAAAATAATTGTGGGTTAAGGCCATGTAAATAGCAGGAGAAATTTTTTATCCCATGTAAACTTCTCTCTTCTCACTTTCCCTCAAAAAACACACAGAGTTCAATTGAGTGAGGATTAAAAGGGAAAGGAGAAAGCTCTGGCTCCACTGACGTGTGAGAGTGTAAAAGAGAAAGTGAGAGAGAGAGAGAGAGAAGGAATGAGAGAGAGGATGAGAAAATTCCTTGGGCAAAGAAACGAAGAGAAATAGAGAAAAAAAAATTTTTTGAAGAATTTATCTCTCACCTCAAAATCCCATTAGCATCTCCTCCTCCCTCAAATCCACCTCATGAATTGCAATCAGATCAATTTCCGTTGGTAAGACCACGTGTGTCCTTCTCTCTCTCCATATCCAATGAAACCAAGGTTTCCACACACACACTCACTCAGTCTCTCTCACTCGCAGACACACGTGTATGAAAATAGAAGGAGGGAAGAAAAAGGGTTTAAAAGCTAACAAAAATCGATTCCCTCCATCTCTCTCCAATCTCATCTCCGTCTCCTAATAAAATTTATGACGGAAGTAAAATTTTCAATTTCAATTTCTTCCGGTAACTTTCTCCAAAGCAGAACAGGGCGCGGAGCAGTGAAAGGACAGAGAGAGAGAGAGTTTGTCGTGGAAAAAAATTGATTCTAAATTTAACATCCTTTGCTGTCCCCAAACTTACATATTTACAATATAAAAGTTACATAGTTTATAATATTTGTATCAAATTTCATCCCCCATGAATTTTATTTTTTGTGTTTATATCCAGACAAACACGAGTGTTTCCTCTTCACCCGAGTCGGATGATGACAAGTTGAATTTTTTGAGACATCCTCAGTTTGACAATCGCCGATTCTCTGACTCAGCGACGACTGTCCGGCCACCTTCCATCTGCATCACACCTGACGCTGCATTTGGTCCACGGGGAGTGAATCGACGACGATCCAGGTTGATGACCAAAGACTCGGGCATCGTCTGTTCCACAGGGGATCTTCTCACTCTCAAATGTCTCACTTCCTCCGCTTATGAAATCCGCAGTCCGTCTGCTCTTGGCTCTGCTACCGACGACCAAGATGTTGGCCCTTCCTCTTCTGCTTCTCTCCAATCTCTCGGTAAATTTACATATTCTCTTCTCTATCATTAGATTGTCTCGGTGAAAGCCAAGAGAAAGCAATCCATAGGATGTGGAATGTACAAACTCAGGTTCAAATTTATATTTAAAGAATTGCATACAATTGCCCTCTGACATTTCAACGAAACTTAATTAGGATGGCTATGAATGATGGAAAGATCTAATTTTGTGTAAAAAAATGTTGGATATCAATAAATTGATTTTTAAAGGTATCCTTCAGAGAGTGAAAGTAGAATTTTGAAGGGATTATTTTTAAATTGATACAGTCAAACGTTGAGTCATAACCATTGAATCTTTTAGCCATTTTATCCAAGTTTTACACACCCTGTAAAATGATCCCATGAATTTGTAGACTGAAGCTCCCCTGACATTTCAATCAAAATTAATTAGAATCGTTAAAAGTTTTTGGATAAAAATAAGTTAATTTTTCACCTCCCTTCCCTTGGAATAACTTGAAATTTTTGGAGAAAGATTTGAAAAACCAAAAACCATAAATTATAAGGATGTGTGAGAGGACGGAGGACCCACTTTTGTGTATGTAATGTGTATGTATGTGTGTGTGTGGATGCGTGTGTCTTCGTGTGGAGGTCGGTTGATTCTTTGGAGAAAGTTTAATTAAAGTTGGACTTGATGTCTCTTAATCTGAAAGAAGAAAAGTCTTTCCCCTTCCCAGGCCCCCTTAAACCCAAAGTATGAATGGAGTGTGCAAAATTACAGACACCCGTTTTTTTGCACCCCTCCCTCATTCGTCATGATCACCATGTGGCTTTTGTATAATTAAACTTTTGTATAATTATACTTGACACTCTGACTCCATCTTATTTTATTAGGAGAAAGGGGAGAAAGAGAAATGGATAGGGGTGGAGAAAAAAGAAATTTTTTTGTGTGTACTATCTATCCCACTGAAAATGTTTTGGAACATCTTCATCCTGTTTATGAGGCCATTTTTTGGAATAGCCCCTTCAGACAGGAGGCAGAAGAAAGAACGCTTGTTAGCTGTTGTTTTGTTACTTGAACAAGGGAAAAAGTTTTTCAAGAGCAGAGTCTCTCCTCCTCAGTACAAAGGGGAAGACAAAGTAAAGGAGGAGAGGAAGAGAAACAAGAAAATTTTTTATTTAGAATTCCTTATAAGACCATCTTGTATTATTATATTAAATAAAAGGAAAGGAGGTTAGAAAAGGCTGAATTTTGTACAAGGTTGAAAGATAATATATGAAGAAACACACACACACACCGATGTACATTATGTGTACGGGAGGATGAGGGGGAAAGCTGCCGAATGGTTGTCCCATCTTTTATGGGGGGAGAGCGAAATTAAAAAAGTTTTTCATATTTTGTCCTTGTAATCCTATATAGTGGGGCACTTGTTTCCCTTCCTCCTTATTTTATTTTCACTAGTTTTTCCTACTTGTACGATCCACACACAAAGACTCACATCATGTCCATGCTTTCTCCTCCTCCTCTCTTGTGTTATTGCCCCTCAATCGATTCCTCACGAGGAGTCCGTGTGTGTGTGTGTGGTGTACACACCACTAGTGGTGTAGAACGTGAGTGAGGACGACTCATCATATTTTATTCATTTATCATTCATCACAGGGCAAAAGGCCTCGTCTCAATATTTACCCCACGTTCCCATTTCATTGTTTTACCATCAACAACTCCGAAGGGAAAAAAGTCACGTTCGACTGATGAAAGATTTAAAAAACACTATGGACCCCTTTTTTGAATTTAACACTCTTTTTAATTGGATAACACTTCGATCATTGTTGTTGATCAGATACTTTATACATTAACTATTCTATTGACGATTCAAAAGTGGAGAAAGTGGAGAAAGTTTCTGCAGATTTCTAAGAAAACGCCAAAATATGGAGGCACGTGTAATTAAATTGTTGTTTTCGAAGGAAGCTTTCTCTTTTATGGCGACATATTTTTTTACTGGAAATTGTAATTTACAAATAATGTGTTTAAATGAAAGTCTAAATAATATTGTAATTATTAGTGAGATCCATTTCAAAAAAAGAAGAGAAAGTTGTTTTAGTTTTGAAGTTTTCAAATTTCTTTTTGTTCAAAAAAAATTACTTATTCCCTAGAATGTTTTCTCTTCTACTTTTCATCATATTGTAATTGCAGTCCTTTAAGATGGTGATTGGACTTTAAAATTGAAAAGTGAGTTTGATGGAGATTGGAGAAAGAGAAAGACGAGGAAGAAACTCATCCCTTGTTTTTTGCCGTTGAAAGACGGGAAATCAGGAAAGTTTTTTCCTCTACTCGAAGAAGAAGAGTGGAGTTGGAGGAGAGACAGGGGACTTGAGAAACTCATAAATATTGGCTCGAGTTAATTAATTGAAGAAAAAAGTTTTCGGGAGGAAAATGTCAGTGAGAGGAGGAGGAAGGAATGGAAGGAAGAGGAGAGAGGAAGAGGGGAATTTGTGTTGAATGTTCAACAAGTTTAATGAAATAAAACTTGGTCTTCCTTCCCTTGCTTTCCCTTTTTGTGCCTTTTAATTCGACTATTTATATATATACAACAAAGAAGGGAAAGAAAAACGTACGCATAAACACTATCAATTTTAATAGGAAGACTAAAGGATACAATTTATTGCTAAAAAAGAGCCACACACAGCACAACACACACACACCCAAACCCCACCTCCATCACTTTCACCGTCT
This sequence comes from Pygmarrhopalites habei, assembly GCA_009870185.1. Lineage (NCBI taxonomy): Eukaryota > Metazoa > Arthropoda > Collembola > Symphypleona > Arrhopalitidae > Pygmarrhopalites > Pygmarrhopalites habei. Next base: position 47,595 of record WJFB01000504.1, read on the forward strand.
CTCTCCCCTAGTCTCACTCATTCTCATTCTGAGGGAAAGTTGATGTGTACCTGTACATTGCAATTAAATTTTCCACTTATTACAACTCTGGAATTTAAACTTATTAATTAGATGGGCCAGGGCGTGAGAGGGAAAGGGGATCAAGTCAATAAATTACAATTAGAATTAGCAGACACACTCATTCATCCAGTCACACACGCAGGGGAGAAACAACTAATTCTTTCTCAACATCTTTCAACAAGTTGTGTTTTCTTGAGTCGACTAGAAAGGGAGAGAAAGGAGAAAAAAAGTAGGTCAATCTCCAAAGACATTAGTAGTCTCTCCAGACTTTCCCATTAAAAAATTGGGTGTGTCAAAAAGAGAGAGAGAGAGAAAATGGGAGTAATAAATAATGGAGGGTGGTTTAAAATTCTAAAATTCATAATTCTTTTTTAATCCTATATCCTCCTTTCTCTTTCTTTCTCTCAAAGGAAAATCCATCTCCAGCGTTTAATTTCCATTGCAAAGTCTTGAAAGCTCTCCCCCCTTGAAGAGTTTGCACACATTAAGACATTGTCTCTCTTTGGATGTGTGTGTGTGTGTGAACACAAAAAAGAGAGTGGCTTTTGTGTGTACAAAATCCTCCAAATTTTTATTCTTTTAATTTTAATTCAGAGAAGAGGAAATTGTGAGGGCATATCTTTCTCTCTTTCTTTCACCCACTTCCTCCCTCTGTGTCTGTCTGTGTGCTAGACAATGTAAGTAAATGTGAGGTCTCAGCAGTCTACTTAGATGTGTACGGGGATGAAGAGGAGAGAGTGGGCTCTGGCTAGGATGAGGAGGACTATTAGAAGAATGAGGATAAAGTGGAAAGAGAGAAAAAGAGAGAGAGAGTGAGGTAAAAGTGGAATACCTCAGGGGAAACTCAAATTAAACATTTACACTTGCACTTGTGGAGCCCAAGATCTTCAGAAAAAAGAATCTTCTTTCTCTCTCTGTCTCTCTTTCTCTCTGTAAGCCTACAGAGCTCTTCAACGACTCAAATGCACACGCAAGACCTTGAAAATCTCCTCTTCCTTCCTCTCTCTTTAAAATGAAGGTGATCCTTCTTTTTTCTCATACAATTTACCCTAGCAATGAAGTGGAGTCATTCTCTTCATGTAATTTTATGGAAGGAGGGAGTGACATGGATAAGACGGGTTCATTTTTTGTGTGACCCATAATTTACCCAAATGACATGAAGTAATGTCAATGTCTTGAAAAAACAAGCTATCAAAGGAGAAGATGAAGAGATAGAATGGCGGCTTCCTTGGGGTTTATTCAATTAGTCCACTGTCTCTCCCTCTCACTCTTGGTACTAGAATTACGCAATGACTTGTAACATAAAAAATAAGACGAATTTGATATCAAGTTTCCTTCTCCTCCTTCAAAAAAACTGAAAAGAGATAGGCTTCTCCAGTTTTTGCTTCTGGCTAGGGAAAGCAAGGAAGCGGAATTTGAAATAAATTCTTTCTCCCTGAGGACCCTGAGCGAAGGGTGATAGTGATGGAGGAGATTCGTGTGGGATTTTGTGGATTAAAAATTTCAATTCAAAATCAAGGAGGGGAGGCACAGACTGGCCTCTACCCTCCCAGGGTCCGTGTGTCTGAATGCCGTTAATTTTTAATGAGATTTTTCCAGACAATTTTTAACATGGAAGGCCTGCTTTGCTTTTAAAAAATCCTTTGAATATTCAAAAGATTTTGAAATATTTGGATTCTTAATAATGAGAGTGGCTAGTTAAAAGTGAAGAAGAAATCTCGATCAGAAATGTGTGTGTGTGGATTCTAGGAATTTTTTGAAAAAAAGTGATTGAAAGAAATGCTGCTACTTACTTTAACTAAAGAAGTTGTAAAGTAAATAAGTTTTAATAGAGCCCTCATCCCAATTACATGAGGTTCATTTCATGCTGTACATCTCTACGTAAAAACCACACGGCATGGTACAGTAACCACATTAGTAAATTCGTCATGGAATACAACTTTGAACGGGGAACCACATTAACTCTAACGAGCAACGATTATGATTTGAAGTAAAAGAAGATTTTTTCCAGAATAGGAGTTCCCACAAAGTTGGAGTAACCTTTAGTAATCTGTATGCGTATGCGTGTGTTCAAATATACAGTTACAGAGTATGGAGAAACAAATTGTGAGTTTATGATTATTATCCTCTCCTCTGTCTTATCACTTCATCAGAAAGGCACGCAAAGAGAGAGAAGGAGAAAGTTGTGGGTGCAAAATCTGCTCAAGTTCAACTTTATCTGAATGAAGATAAAGAGAAAGTTGGTTTCATGCTCATTCATATTTTTTGGAGAAAGCATACGTTTTTGTGATTCACTACACTTCCAAGAACTCCTATTCTTGTATGACTTTCCAAGGAATAAAACTGGCACTTTCTCTTCCATTCTCATTTTCTGCTTCCCAAAACTGCATTACTTTGCATCCAACTTTCTCCCTCTTTCCTCTCGAGTCCACCCTAATTTCATGAACTAGAAAACAATTCCAATCCCTTCTGTTCCCTTTCACAATGTTTCTTTACTCATCAAAGGGAAAGGAGGCTCAATTTTGATTTCTTCTCTCAACTTGTCAGGAGACTCTTCCTCCTCCTCTTCCTCACTATTTACGCAACACGACACATCATCTTTCTCCTGGTAATGAGAAGGGGCGGGAGATAAATTTTGTACAGGGTAAATGATCACATGGCGTGTTTCTCTAACAAATTGTAAGAGAAATTCTCTTCAAGTGACTCGGTCTGTCTGGCCATGATGAAGTATTCAGCAATTGAAAAATTTATTACACAAAAAATTCCAATTTTGAGAATTCCATCAGAATCAAAAGTCTGTGAGAAAAAAAGAGAGGAGTGTGGAATTAAAATATGAAGACTGGGTAGAGTAAAATGTGTCCTTCTGCCTCCCTGCTTTTTCCAGGAGCCTTCATCTTTTTTTTGAATTTTTGTTGGTTATGAGGCCAATGAAAAAAAAGAGAAGGAGAGAGAAAGTAAATGAAAAAAGGGGGAAGGCTTTAGCCTTGAATTTTCACCTTTTCAAGAAGGTGAGGATGAAATGGTGATGATGATGATGAAAACGTAGCCGACAGTTGACATGAGAATGAATATAACTCGACAATTTTCTTGGCTCCGACATTTTCTCCCTCCCCTGTTTTCTCTCCGTGGGTGAGTGTAATGTAATGGACATGGATGGATACATCAAGTAGATTAGGCAATGTCGTCCTGAAGCATGTAGACCTGTCATTCCATCCCTAGTCTCAAGTCTCCTCCATCCTCCTCCTCTTCTCTTCTTCCTCCTCCTCTCTCTCTCTCTCTCTTCCTCCTCCTTCACTTTAAACTGTAGAGTTTCCGAAATTGGAGCTCCGAAAATGGAATTTAGGAAAATTGCAAACGTCGACGCTCGACCCAAAATGAATTATTCAGACTCTATGCGAAATGCGAATTTCAAGCTCTGTATAAAAGAGGGAAGAGTGTGTGTGAGACATGGAGGAGAGACTAGAGTGTGTGTGTGTGTGTGTGTCGCAAGGCAAATACAAATAGTTTTCTTCTACGCTTAACTGCACATACAAAAGTCTGCATCTCTTCTTTGATACGGGGAATTTATTTTTCTCAATCCTTCTCTTCCCTTTTATTATGTATCGGCAATGCACGAATTCCTCGCTGTATAAAAAAGAGGATGAAGTGCAGAACATGTGTACAAGTTAAAATTGACAATCAACTGGAGAAAGCGACTACACAGTTACAGTTTGTTGGTCATTGCATGCAAAGTTCCGCTCAATCATTTGACAAAATTTTTCTTGGAGAATTATCAATTTATTAAGACACTTGCATTATTACGTAACAGGAATAAAATGTCAGCTTTTTGCAAGAACCTCGCAAAAAATGTTAGGAAGGGATGACAAAAATATCTATTTCTTAACTGGCACACGCATTGGTATATGTAAATAGAATTTTGATCTTAAGTAAGAAAAAGTTAACCCCACGCCGAGTACAACAAACCTAATTTTGACTTCTGTTGTGCCATAATTCAAAAGACTGACTTGACTGTCTGTGTCTTCCTTTCTCTTTTTAACTACCAGACACGGCGTGTCATTTCCACAAACCCCTACCATTGACAAAGAGAGTCACACACACAGTTGAGAACACACACAGTCAAAATATAATAATAATCCATTCAAAGTTAAAGACAACAGCAATCACCATTATTCTTCTTGTGTACAGGACTCCCCATCTCCCCGAAGACAATCCGGGCGAAAGAAGAGAACAAAAGACAAAAGCTCCCAAAATTTCCCTGTCGTTTGTATTCTTCTAATGTAGCCAATTGAGAACAAGGATCGTCATTATGTTGACTCCCTCCCATTGTCTTCCAACCCCCTTCACTTGTCTCTCTCTCTCTCTTTCTCGCTCCGACTGCGTGTGTGGTTGTGTGTGTGTGACGGGACTTCCAAAAAATAGCTCAATTCACAATGCATCCTCCCGGGGAGTTTTCAGAGATTGAAATAGCCTGTATATTTCTCTCATGACAAAATACAGAGACAGAAGGAGACGGAAGGGAAAAAATCCATGAAAATCCATGCAAAGAAAAAGAATGAATACCAAATGCCATTCCCTTCTGCCCATCAATAGCACACACACATCACGACACGCACACATACACACATACACAGGGAACGGGGTGTGGGGGGAGGGAACGGGGTGTGGGGGGAGGGAAGAACATCACCGATATTTGCGGCTATTCTTTACACAGTCCCGTACACGAGGATCCTCTCTATCTCCTCCAATACATTACATTTCAATAGAGAGGAGGGGAGGAGGAGGAGGAAAAATGAAAATTCCTTCACTTTCCACAACCAAAGTTTTCCCTTCCTTCTCCATCTCCTCCGTCTCCTTCATTCCCCATCCTCACCGTCTGTTCGTTGATCCTCCCGAGAAGAAAAAAAACTAGTTTTTTTTCTCCGCTCCACATACACTCCACACAACCCAAGACGAATAACACACACTCACTCACTCTCTCTTTCACACACACACTATCTTCCTGGGGATATCCAAAGCTACTGCGTAAATAAATGTTTTGTGGTTTTGCGATTTGGACTTGAGCTCTCATTTTATTTTGTGTGTTGAAAAAACGCCGGATTTTACTCCTCTTCTCTCTCCCTCCTTTTCGCAACATTCATTCATATGAATGAGAGATATGGATGAAAGGGAGAGAGAGAGCAGATTTTTTCCTCTCAGCTTCAGCTCCAACCTTACCAGCAGAAGCAGGAGAAAGCAGAAGCTGCAATATATTCACTGTCACAATTTTTTGTGGAGCGCAATCCAAATGTCCTGACATGAGAATCCCAATTCTGTTCATGCGAAAGGGGAATGTGACTGTATGTGTGTGTGTGAAAGAGAGGGAAAGAGAAAGTATGTGTTGGTTTAATATGAGGATCATGCATCATTCCAATTCTCAATTTGTAATTCAGAATCCCTCTGTATGTATTGTACTCCCAGCACACAAAATTCCCAGTCAGGATAGCTCAATGCAATGTATGGAGGCGATATGGGATTTTTTTGCTGGATAATAATGTTGTATAATACAAGAGAGAGAGAGAGAGTCGTCTGGAGAGGACAGTGGTTCTTTGTATTGATTTTATACCAACTTTCTCTCATTTTTCTCTCTCTATCCCTCTTTCTCCTTTTGTGAAAGGAAAGTCAGAAAGTGAGTAGATGAAACGAGGAGGGAGGGAAGAATGGTTAAGGTACTTAGTTCATACTTTTTTTTTCTTGAACAAAGCTTTTTGCCCCTCGTTTAAAAATTCACTAGTGACCTTGTTTTCTTGGACTGCTGTTTTTATTTTCTTTTTAAAAAAAGAGCCACTGTTTTTAGTTGACATATGAACAAACTCAACATTTTATTTTTTATTTTTCTCCATTGCCTTGTTTTTTCGGAGAAAGAAGGAAGGAGGAGGTAAAAGAGGAAAAAAATCATTTCCTCTATTTACCCATCTCTCTTGCTTCCTACTTACTTTCACTCTCTCTCTCTCTCTCTCTCTCTCTCTAGCTTTTTCCCTCCCTGCCAGTCTTTCGACTTTATAAAAAGACTTTCTCCACTTTCGTTCCTGCTTCTTCTTTTTGAAATGCAACAAATAGGAAGCCAGGGGGAAAGCTCCTGTGGCTTTAAAGTACGCAGAAAATTGTACAGCACACACACACACCACTCTCCCTAGCTGTGTGTACTGAGGAGTATTAGAATACAGCGTGTGTGTATATATGGTAGTGTATGAGTGTGTGAAGGCACACACAGGACAGGACGGCAGGGTTCCTCCTGGCCATTGAGAATAATTCAATTCGATATTTCACCACAATTGGATATCAACCTGTCAAGGATCTTTCTTTTTCCCTCCCTCCTCCTTATTACAATAATGATTCCCTTTCTCTCTCTCTCTCTCTCTCTCTCTCTTCTCTGTAGCCACTCTCTCCCATTCCTTGAAACCACGAGTGAAAGTGTACCTTTGAAATTTCTCTCCTCTCTTCCAGTACAAAATGAAAAAAGTCTGAATTATGGTCTTTGTCTTTTTATCCCAGTCGAAAGAATTTTTTTCAATTTTGTAAATTTCAATTCCACATGAAAGTACAGACACACGTGAAGAGTACATATGGTGTGTGTGTGGATATTTGTGGTGGTGCAATCATAATAATTCTAAATATAAAATAAGGACAAGGTCCAAAAATCCTGAGTACCGTCCAGAGTATATTTCCACATCATTGCTTTCTCTCCTCCCATCACATGCTTTCACTCTTCATGTTTGGAATTCTATTAATACATTTTTTGATTCCGGGTTTTTTTGAAGGGAGTCGATCCAGATCGTTCGATGCCACGATCGTGTTGGCAAGGAAAGGACCCGGGAGTTCCTGGTTCAGTCGGAGACATCAACCGATTGCTGTCAAACTTCCACTTCCCAGTGAGTTCATTAATTGACCTACGATGAATTAAAAAGATGGAATTTATAGTAACTACGTGTGTTGATGGATGTTCGTGTGTTCAAGAGTTAATTCATTAACTTGAAATAATTTACAGTTAATTCACCCACCATCTCATCACCCGGGGATACCCGTTACTTCCCATGTAGTGCGGCTGGGATTCTACGAACCCCCATTCTCACCATCACCAATGAAAATGGTAAAATCTTTTCCTTTCTCTTTCTCTAATTAAATTCTCAGGAGAAAAGTTTAAAAAATTGAAACGCATATCCAATCTACAGAGAGAGAGAGAGAGAGAAAATGAGGGATTGGGTGTGTGATCGTACTCGTTTTAAATGACGACAGAGTATTTACCTAACAATTTCTTTTGTGTGGTTTTTCTTCCCCTCCTCGCTCTCTTTTCAATATAGGGTGGTGTGTGTGTGTGTGTGTCTCTTGAGTCACAATGTGACGAGTGGATTCAAAGTTTTCCCTATAATTTCACAGTAGTATTAGTCTACATGAATGTACGTGTATACGTATAGTGAAGGGAGGATGGAGTCGTCGGGCTTTTATAATCCTTTTTCTAATTCCATTTGTTTGCCCTACTTACTTTCTCCTGCTCTCCGTCGGTTCGAGAATAGAGAAGCCTCACTTTCTCTCTTGTACCATCTTTCTCCCTCCTCGTCCTTTCTGTATCCTTTAATTCCGAAAATCCAAGTCTACATTCTTTGTTCGAGACAAAAACCACAAACTTTTTCCTTCCTCTCCTCTCTCTCTATTGCTCTACACTATGACAGGATATAGTGTACAGTTTCTGGTGTCTGCTCCGTCCCAACGGGCAGAGGGAGGAGGAGGAAAACTCTCACAATTTAAGTATTAATTTGGTTGTGGATGTATTACAATTCATATAAATACGGAGGAAGGGAGCTTAGACAAGTGGAGGGGAACATATAGTTGTGTGTGATAATTTTGCCGTCCTCTCACTTTCTCTCTCTGTCGGAAACTCTTGTCTCAATTTGTAGGGATAAAAATGGGGAGTAGTAGCGAGTAGTATATAAATTAAGGATAATGTGTATTTTTTTAAAGAGAAAAAAAAAGAATTTTATATCATGCTAAATTTTTTCACTCCTTTATTTCTTTTTGCAGCTAGTAAAAGCGAGCTAATTGAGATTCCTTCACCACCAGCCGCCTCTCCCGTCTCGTCTCGGAATTCTCCAGAGGAAAAGACTAAAGTATGTGTACATACCTCATTTTAATAATAAGGGGAAAAATATTTTACGTTGTTATTCATAAACTTTCTCATTTTCTCATGGAGAAGAAGAAGCAAAAAAGAAATTCCCTTGTTCTTTCTCTTCTATTTTATTTAAAGTTAGTGTAGTGTGAAGAGTGAAAGTTGAATTAAGAATTAGATAATTATTAAAAGAACACGGACAGATTTTTTTGAGTTTGAATATTTAATGTTGCAAATTCAAAGGAAGGAAAATATTGACCCATACATTCCAATTTCTTTGTGGAATTCCTTTCTACCGGACATACCGGACAAAAGGACGGAGAAAGTTTGGAGTGGGTGGGTTAGGCCTGGAGGCATTTTTCGGACATGTGATGTATTTTTATGAGAATTCCAAACAATATTTTCCCTACTTTGTACTTTCATGGACGATTGTGTCCTGTAATTTTTGGAATCCATATGTTAAAGAAGGAGGAGATTGAGGAGGATGTGTATTGGTGAAACAGTATATATTTTATATTTATCTCTTTTCCCTTTCCTACAATGTACTTTACTGGCGTCGTCTGGGGGGATGCTGCAGGTAGCCTGGGATAAAAATGATGGATTCGTCCTAGATGCGGCTGTTCTGGGAATTGCCATTGAGAATCATCTGAGAAGAGTGGATATGCAGAGGCGAGCAACTTTCTCTGCACTCTACCAACCTCAACCCATCTTCCTTGAGTCGAAAGTGTCTAGCAGGTACTACTCCCACTTTTACCTTCTTTCATTCCACAAAATAAAATAAATTCAATTCAATTCAATTGACAATTCCCTTTTTTACTTCTTATCAACTAACTCGTACATACAAAATTTTCTCTTCTTTTCGACTTTCAACGATAAATACACTCTGAATGGAAAAAGGAAAATTTGAGAACTTATCTCTCTCTTTTCCTTCCCACACTTGTGCAAATTCACAGTACAAGAAATTGACAATTTGTTTGAAAATGTCAAATAATTTCGAGTCAAATTAAATACATTGTGATTCCTAATGGGAATATTATTTAATCAGATTTACCTTTTCTTGTTGTGGAAGATGAAATGATTTTCAGAACATTTCATTAATTTTTGGGTCTTTGACTTTCTAAGCGGATAATAAAAGATGGAATCACGGAAAAAAAGAGAAAGTTCTCCTTTTCATATCACAACATATACCGTATTCATTCAAATAAAAGCAGCAACTCAGAATATCGTGGTTTTCAAAATTTTCAACAAAATTGTGCTTCTATTTGAACAGATACGGTATGTAGACTGATTGAATTTTTGGTACATTAGATACATTCTTTAGAATAGGAGAAAGGGAAATATTCTCCGACTTTCTCCGGGAATTTTCAAGCGATGTTCCATTTTGGTTTCTCCTTATAATATGAATGTTGATATGCGAAATAATATAGAAAAAATGTTTTTCTCTCTTTTCCCTCTTTCTTTCTCCTCTACTTTTCCTTTGGGCCGGACTTTCCCCTTCGACTTCGCGTGTGCTGATCAACGCGGAGATTTAGAGCTCGTTCAGCATCAGCATGTGTTCCTCTACCCGTGGGGATGTGTGGGACTGGGAGTGGTACAGACTCTCCCGACTTAAGATCAATATTTGGGTGTGTGGCTCCTGGATCTGGAGGTAGATCAACAAGTGGCCGAAAGTCATCCCTCACGGGTGGTGGGGCAGGAGGCCGTTTATTTTCCTGGGATCGTGGATCCAATGTGTCATCCTCTTCTTCCTCCGGTCCCGGCCCATCCACCTCAGCTGCTGCCTCTTCAAACACAACAGCTGTGCCCTCCACCTCGTCCAACATCCCCGTCCTCATCCCGACTGCCACGACGAGTATCTCCTTCACGTCCAGTGGTAGTTCCAGTGGTCAGTCCACTTATGAAACACACATCCATCGACTACCCATGTCCATGGGCATGACACCCGGAGTCTACATGAACAATTTGGACTCTCCCTCCTCAGACTCGTTTGTGAATTTCCGAGCGACAGAAGATGACATTGAAGAGGAGAATTTTGACGAGGATAATTATGATGGGGATAATGGGGGACTGAGAGGGATCCCTGAGGAACAGCAAGCATTTCTTGGGAATCAACAACAACAGCAGAGAGACCGGGTAGCTTCCTACGACACTCCGAAACGGAGTGGGTTTGTCGGGAAAATCTCATCCTTCGCCAGTGCCCATCATTCGACCACTTTCTCCTCCTCAACCTCTCTCCCTGCCTCATCAACCTCTAACAGTCAGGGTGTGCCGAACTCGGGACGTTCTAATGAAGGTAATCAAGCGGGAGGTGGAGGAGGAGGACCGGCGGGAGCTAGACACACGAGCATGTCTATCTGCTCTGCAATCAGAGACTTTATCCTTCAATCGATTCGATCGTGAAGAATTTTTAGTGTGTGTCCTCGTCGTCTCTCCATCTTTCTCTCTATTATAATATCATCACTCGTTACCGCCTCCTCCTCCTTCTCATCCTCTTCCTCTTCCATCTTCTCCATTATCTCTGCAATATCCTTAACTTTTCGTCTCTCCATCTGGGGCTCGGATGCCATGTGTCGACTATGTCCTACATTCCCTGACATGTCTTGGTGAAGGGAGGAGGAAGTAACGAGAGAAAGTCCAATTTCGACATGAATTTCATTTCTATTTTTGGTGTCCTCTCTCTCCAAGAATCCGACTTTCTCTTTCCTTTGTCATCAAAAGTAATCTCTTCAAAATCTAGAATTACAAGCAAAAACCTCACGCTCAAATTACGCACACAGCATTTCCAATCCTTCTCTCC